>PVJL010003570.1:74443-153783 GCA_004026885.1 Lyroderma lyra | reverse complement strand
ATGTACCACAGCTTCTTTATCCAGTCATCTGTCGCAGGGCACTTTGGTTGTTTCCATGTTTTGGCCACTGTGAACAGCGCTGCAATGAACATTGGGGTACATAAGTCTTTGTGGACAAAGGTTTTCAAGTTCTTTGGGTAGATCCCCAGAAGGGGGATTGCTGGGTCAAATGGTAGCTCCATTCCCAATTTTCTGAGGAGCCTCCACACTGCCTTCCACAGTGGTTGTACCAGTTTGCACTCCCACCAGCAGTGTACCAGAGTTCCTTTCTCTCTACATCCTCTCCAGCACTGTTATTCCTTGTCTTGGTGATAATAGTCATTCTCACAGGTGTGAGGTGCAAACCTAGTGTTTTAAAGTAGTAACTGTTGAGCATATCTCATTGGTCCATGGATCAGCTTGGTGATTCTGCTGCTCTGCATGGGGTGGGCTGATCCTTCCCTGGCTTACTCTGTATCTGTGGGCAGGCCAGCAGGGGGCTAGCTGGTCTACAATAACTTTGGCTGGGATGACACACTTCTGCTTCATGTGGCCTCTCATCACCTATCAGGTTAGCTCAGGCTTATTTTTATGATGGTTTCACAGTTCAAGAGAGCAAGCAGTACTGTTCAAGAGAGCAAGCAATACTGTTCAAGAGAGCAAGCGGTACTGTTCAAGAGAGCAAGCGGTACTCTTCAAGATGTCTTGAGGCCTATGCTTGGAACTGGCATTTCCACCATAAATAAGTCACATGGCTAAGTTTGGGATCAGTGTGGGAGCGTACTACTAAAGGGCGTGCACACAGAAAGATGTGAAAATTGGAGCCATTTCTGCAATCAAGCTACCAGTCCTCTTTGGGTTTTTCTAATGAATGCAATTTGCTTTTTCCTACAACACTGTTTTTGCACTGCTTTTCCTTTGGCTAGAACAGCTTTCCTATCCTTTCCCTCTACTTTGATATTCCCAGTTAATGTCTACCTATCCTTTAGACCTCTCTAACTAGGTAAAGCTGCTATGTTACATACATTAACATTACCATGTAGCTATCTCTCAAAACATTTATCAAAGTCAGATTTTATATTTATCTGTGTGATTATTTGATTATGCCCATAGTCAATTATAAACTCCATGAGGACAAGGACTGTTTTATTTTTCTTCGTTTTCCTTTAATTTTTCTATCTTTTTTTCTTTAATATAATTAAAAAAAATAATTTTAGGCTTGGCACCTAGTATACTGCTTGGCAAATATTAGAATGTCAAAAATATTTGTTAATTGAATGTATAATTGGACAAGTATTATAGGAAGGATTGTACCCTCTAGGGTACTCTGAAAATATGGCTGCCTTTGCTGTAGCTGTGGTCCACGTATGAGTTCCTTGCCATACTGTGATAATAGAAGAGATTGGGGATGTAATTTCCTGATGCACAGCAGAGCCTTAAACTTATCCTTCTATCGAACCAACTAGGGGATGAAATGACAAGTCCAGTTTAATATCATTAAGGCATACATTTTTCTGGTTGCTACCGTTGGTGTTGAACTAGTTTTGTTTACAAATTTCATGACAAAGATCACCTTCCCTCTATGCACATTATAGATTAAAAATTAATGGATGCTCAGGCATAAACTAACTTATTCATTTATTTATTTGACAAACATTTATTGAAGACCAACTGTGTTACAGAACTTAAGAAGGTAATCATGAATCTGCATGTAAAGGAGTGAGCGAAACCTAGTAAAACAATGTTTTCTGAGGAAAACTAAGCATATGAATGTACTCGTAATACTATTAATGTCAGATTTTTTTTTATAAAGAACAAAGAGAATCTGTTACTGAAATTTCTAAAATATCTCTTTAGATAAAAGCTATTGAAAAAGACATAGAATCATAGTGTCAAAATGAAAAATTAAACCTTCTGCTGAAATACAAAAAAGGGTATTGAAACTGGGGGAAAGAGAGAGAAATATGATTCGATGTAATGATTCCGTCTTCTGTAGTAAAAAAAATTTATATGTTTGTCCATTCTACAGGTACTTCCATATTTTTAAAATGATGATCCTTTCATTTTGAATAGGCTCAAGCTTTATGTGAAAGCCAGCCACAGAATTACAAGAAGTTTAAAATTTATTGAGGGACCGCAGGAAGATCACTTATTGGGTGAAGGGGAGAGGCAATAAGCTTTGGGTGCTCAGTGGCTCTGTGGAGCTGATGCTACTAGCAAAAGGAAAGCATTTACTGTAATCACCTTAAGGCAGCAAAGTAAATGCAACAGGAGCTCCAGTTCTTCACCCTTCCCTCTAGTCACGTCCTACATGTGATTTTGGGTTTCCTCCCAATGTGGGTAGCATGACCAGCCTTACCCCTTGATAGTGGCATCAGCAATGGAACTGGCTTTGGCCAATGTGTTAGTAGTAGCCAACACATGCACAAGAGGCTTGACTTGGGCTTGCACATTGGAGCTTACCTTCCCTCCTGAACCTCTACTATCACCATGAAAACAAGTCCAGGAGAGCTTGCTGGTCTCAAAGAAAAGATGAAAGACATGTGAAGCAATGGTGGCCTAAATCAGTTGAATTTATCCTAGATCAATCAATAACCAGCCAAACCCAGAAATATGAGTGATCCTATCCATAGATAGTAGAGCTGCATAGGTAACTCTGAGTTGACCTCAGATGAATGGGCAATAAACACCTATTGTATGCCACCGAAGTTACAGTTGTTATGCAATGACAGCTAACTCAGGCCAGATATGTTGACCTTCTAGACCTTTATTTGGCTGCTTGATTGAATTTGGAAATTCAGTATAGGATTTGGTAGAATACTCGGGAACTTAAACTTCCTTAAGTAATACGATCACTTTTCTCACTGAATTCAAGTGTTAAATGGTATATGAAGAAAAGTGGTCTGGGATCCAGAAAACCTAAATTCAAGGTCTGATTTTTTTGTATACTACCTGTTTTTGCCCTTTGGGTAGGTCCTTTAACTTGTCTAACTTCAGCCTCCCCATTTCTAAAATGAATATTATAACACTTACTTTGGGCATTTCATGAGAATTAACTAGCATTACACAGGTAAAATGTATGTCTAAAGCAAAATACATATTTTGTGTGTCAAACTGTATTTCCCAGAAAGGTATGTTGAAGTCCTAAACTGAGGTGCCTTTGAATGTGACCTTTTTTTGTAAATAAGGTTATTACAGAGACAATCAAGTTAAGATTAGGTAGGCTCTAACTCAATGACTTGTTTCCTCATAAGCAGGGAAGAAGGTCATGTGATGAAGGCAGTATTTGGAGTGATGCAGCTATAGGCCAATGGACACTAAGGATTGCTAGCAAATACCAAAAGTTAAGAAAAGGCAAGGAAAATTCTTCCCCAGGGCCTTCAGAGGCAACATAACTCTTTTACACCTTGATTTGAGACTCCCATCTTCCAGAACTATGAGCAAATAAATTTCTGTTGTTTTAAGCCACTCGGTTTGTTGTACTCTGTTATAGCAGCCCTGGGAATGAATGCAATATAGATGTCAGGTATTGTGCCAAATTAGGAATTTTACAAAGAAGAAGAAGTCAACTGGTTGATCAGTATATGTGAGTCATCTTTGGGGACTGCAGAAATACTGAAGGTAGGAGCATGTTTTGGGTTCTGAGTTCCCACAGGTAAAGTAACTACACTTATGGAATTTGAGTATTAATATTAATATAAATTCAATTGTATTTACAAAAGTGTACAGCTCAAGGGATTTCTCATTATTTAGTGGAGCAATAACATATAACATATTCATCAAGTTGCAAGTACTGTTCTCAGTGTTTTTATTTATTAACTCATTTAAATCTCCCTATAACAATGTGAGGTGTAAGATCCTCAGCATTTAACCAGGTCTGACCAGGAAAAACCTTATCATTAATGTTTAAAATTGAGGAATAAAAAGGTAAAGTAACATGCCTATGGTTATTCAACTGGAGCCAAGATTTGAACTCAGGCAGTCTGTGCTCTTGACCAATGCCCACAGCAGTGTTGAACTCAATTCAGGAGGTGAGTGGAGGCGGAGAGCCTCGTGTGGGGATTCTGATTACCCATGGATCAGGAATTAAGGGCCTGTATTAGATTGCTATCTCTGAAGTTGAATAAAATCAATTTCCTTGAGAAATATTACAAAGGAAAGAATTATTTGTTTAGGAAAAAGAAAAAAAATATTTTTTTCATACAGAAATATTTGAAAAGAAAGAGACAATTTATTTTAACTGCAACAGTGTTCAGTTTCAAGTAAAAATATAACTGTGGAACATGATGAGATAAAAAAAAAATCCTATATCCACTATAACAAATTTCAACTTCACAAAATAATTTGAGATATCTCTGAGAGTCTGCATTTTCTTTTTCTGAAACTTCCAAATTTGCTTCTCTTTTATGGTTTTCTTTTATCATCTGCCTCAAGATACAATCTGGGTTATGCTATTTTCAATAAATGACAGTATTCTAAAATACTTTTTTTCTTTGCAACTTGGAACCATAAACCTAAGGTGACAGTAGTAAAATCAGAAGTGTTGTTTTTATGCACAATTTACTTCTTTGGTCTAGGGGGTATAGAATAAAATGAGGAATAGTTATTTAATTGGGCTGGGAAAAACTGTTGCATTTTTCTTTTTTAAAATGATTTGTTAGCTAAATTTAATTAAGAAAATCAACAAGTCTGCTAGAAACTGATAATTACTTGAATAATGAGTGATACAAATTCTTTCTGAAAACCTAAGCTGGAAAAACCAGCTAAAGGCAGCATAAATGTCCTTTCTAACAGACATGGCATATGGGAGAAAGACTGCACAAAGATTAAGGACAGCAGTTTTTTTCAGTTGAACCAAAACAAATGTCAATGTGGATGATTTAGGTAACCCTGAATTTGCTTTAACTTCAATAATTGAATTTTCCCATTAACCTGAATTATCCAGATGATTGCTTTAAGTGTCTCCTTTTCTCTGCCTATGCAAATAAACAGAGTGTTATGGTTTCTATTTCATGTAAGTGAACTAAAGCAGAACTATCTAGTAAATGTCACTTGAGTAGACATGAGCATTCCTTCAGCATTAGAAATTATTTAATGCTATGTTCTCTGTGTCAGTAATGGAATATGAAGTGGATATGGGTCTTTGGTTTCAGGCAAAAGAAACTTTGTTGGGTACAGATGTCTGCATGGTTTGAATCATGAACCATTATAAACATCACTGTCAGTTTAATTTATTCAAAACTAGTTCAAAGAAATATTGGGCAGGACCATTCTAAACAAAGGCTTTAAAGTAAGGATCGAGTTGGACTCATTAGCTGAGGTTCCTTTCAATTCTGTGATTATATGAATATATGAAATCTCAAAATTTTGTCTTCATAAGCATAATTGAATCTTATGGGATTGAATATAGTTACTCAATGGTCTTACTTTCTGGAAGAGTGATTAATAAAGTGATCCTGAAGGAAACAAAGCGTGTGTCCAATTTATTTCACCTTATTTCAGTTCCTGTTACGTATATTTGGATGAAGGTTCTGGTTAAGGAGGTATTTCTCTGACATAAACTAGAGTTCATCTAAGAGTTTAGACTACAAAGGCAAATGAACTTCACTAGGACTATGGGTTACATATCTGGAAAGGCTAATAAACATAATAATAATGGGGGCTACTGAATTATGTTCAACATTTTGAAAAAACTAAAAGAAATTTAAAAATAAAAAAGAAATTTAAAAGTCAACATATCCAAATAAAAATTCTACATGCCTGTGCTTAATAGATTTTGGGATATTCAAACTTAAATGCAGTCTTGTTGGTGGAGAAAATTTTTTAAAAATATGGAGTTCATGAGACAGACATAAGAAAATGTCTCTTTAATGTTTATAAGGGTTGTAGTCACTGATACTGTCCAACCTTTTGCTTTTCTCAGATAAGACAACTGAGTTCAAAGCTGTAGAGCAGCTTATCTAAGATTGTAGACATCTCTAGTGGCCTTGCTTGTATTAGACAGGAAATCTAGAGATTTCTAGTGAAAAGGTCAGAAGTCACATGTTAAGAACTTTCTGAGAGAAAAATACCAAGTTCTGTTATCCTCAGTGACGTCAATTTACCCAGGACAATTTATATGCATGAAAATATTTTGTAATGAACATTTTCAAAATCATCTCTTTCACTATTTTCAAGACCTATCTTCAATAAGAAGTTGCAAAACAAAGATGTATTTTACCTTTAGTGAACCTATGTGCATATTCCTTAGTACATGGTTACCTTTTATATATAAAGCTTTGAGTGCATTGAAGGTATCAGAAGCTACAAAAGTAATATGAAGCCAATTAATCTGTTATAATGAAACTGAAAAGACTAAAAAGAGTACATAGAAAATAAACACCAAATAGGAGTGGATAACTGAGGCAAAGAATCTACATAAAGTGGTTTAAATACAACCTGTAAGTAGAGATAAACAGAATATTTAGAAGTACTTAAATGTTTTCAAGGTACTTGATTTCACCTAACCTAAGACACTATATTAGTCAGGGTTTATATAGGGAAAGATGGAACATACCAGGTATTCCTAATAGAGGCAATTTAACACAGAAACTGCCTGTGCAGTTGTAGACAAAAAAGTGCAAAAAGTGGATACTAAAGTTAACTAGATATTGAAATTGCAGTAAGTGGCTACCACCATAGGGAATAAAAAGAGTCTGGTTCACCAAGCCAAGCACCAAACTAGGAGCTCGGTCCTGTGCAGCTTGGCGTTTGAACCTCGGAAGGATGCAATGTGGCTGTTGTGGGCATGACTGGGCATTGCTCTAGGGGCCTGCTTTATGGTTGGTGCTGGAATCTGGAGGCTGAAGCTACAACTGTCCTCTGTTGTTGGAGCAATGCTGACAGAAACTGGAAATAGAAAATGTCCATTTTCCTCTGTTCCTGTCAGGTCTCTCCTTGGCGGAGCCTACCAAGAAGTCGTAGATCAGGGGCATATGAGATCCGTGGTTTACACAGCCAACTCCAAGCATCACGGAGTACATCACAGTGGGTTTGATGCTGAGAGGGAGAGGTAAATAATCTGCACAGATGCCACCGAATGTAAGATACCTTCATATATCCCTAAGAATGAAAAACTGACAAACTACAGCATAAAGCTTTAATATCTTAGAATTTTTCCATACCTTATTGCCCTCTGTGCCCTCAAACTGTGGTAAAGCAGCATTTCTTAGAATCCTTGATATTGTCTTGGATTTTTTCCTCAGTCTCAGACACCCATTCTGCAAGGTTTGATGCCAGCACTTTCACAGTCTTATCAGAAGGTGTCCACTCAAGGTTTTCAGTGTTATGGACAGAATTCTGTGTCTCCCCTGAAACTCATGTTGAACACCTAGCCTCCAATACCTTAGAATGTGGCTATATTTGGAGATAAGGCTTCTATAGAGGTGATTAATGTATAATGAGGTCACTAGGGTGGGCCATATTACAATATGACTGGTGTCTTTATATGAAAAAAAGTTTGGACAATGAGAGAACACAGAGAAAAGGTGGCCATCTACAAGCCAGTAAGAGAGATCCCAGAAGAAACCAATACCTTGATCTTGGACTTTCAGCCTCCAGAACTGTGAGAAGATAAATTTCTGTTATTTAAGCCACCCAGCCTGTGGTATTTCGTTATTTCAACCCTAACAAACTAATACAACCAGGAAGACATTTTAAACAGTATTTAACTCAACATCTGAAGGACCAACAATTCATATAACCAACAAAATGAACATCTGTGATGTGGTACACTGTGCAGGGAATCAGAACTACATTGTAACAATAGCCTGGCCAATTTTAGGATGTGGCTCAATTTCTGAGATTTATAATATAATGAGATCAAAATGTACATCTTTGAGTTAATGAATTGTAGTCATTCTTTCAGCTTTTTTATCTTTCATGTGCCACAATTCCCTGTCAGTTTTCTTCTCTCCACAGCCTGGTCTTTATTTTTTCTAAACACTTAATAGTGAGTGAATTGTGAAAACTCGAGTTTGTGTTAATTTAAGAGCTATATTCTTTAGGTGGTCATTGACTCAGAAATCTAAGTAAGGGGAAATGGATAATTTAGTATTGAATTAAAAATTGAAAGCAACCTGAATAGGTGTAATACTAATACACAAATCAAAAGTCCTCTTACCACAAAACAATTTAATCTGTGCAAGCAAATGGAATCCTAATGGTGATAAATGAGGGAGACATATTGTTGTGGGAGGAAAAAAATACCAAGATTTACCTAACTTTTATCTGGGTTGGAGAAAAGAAGGCTGGATTAGGGATCTTTGCTCAGTAGCATAAAGCAGCAATTAGTGTTGTATTATTTTATCTAGAAGTTCAAGCTTTAGCATTTAAAATGACTACTGCAATTGTAAGATTCTGCTGTATTTAGTATATGAAAATATATACTTTAAGTTATTTTATTAAACTGCCAACTCTTCACCTTGTCTTCATTCATTTCCTCTAAGACTCTTAGAAAAAAAGATGCCTTTTTGGAAAAGCAAATAAGCAAGTTAACAGAATATAATGGAGCTATCACTGAGAGTAATAATCCTTAGGCAAGGAATTTTCAGCTTTCAAGAACAATGAGGATTCTTTTTGTTACAGTCCCACTGGGGTGAAATGTTCCCTTTTACAAGTGCCGTCCCCAAACTGTAATTAAGCAATTATCTTCTAGTTTCCAGCACTGAATATTTCTTTGTCTTCTAGACTCTGTTTAAATGGGATTATTTTCAGATGTCTTCAATCCTCTGACCTGGTGCCCCAAACTCCATCATCCTTTGGCTTCCTCATGCATTCAATCCATTCAGGTACTGTGTCAGTTAGAAGCTTTGGTTGCACATAAATAAAAATGGGAGTCAACCTGGCTTCAACAGCAGAAGGGATTTATTGGCTCACAGTAGCAAAAAGTTCAGAGGTAAGACAGATCTTACCTGGTTTATTCAGGGTTCTACCTTTCCTTCTGTGAGTCTCTATGCTTTACTTTCCTAGGTTAACTTTTTGATCACTCATGGTCACAAGATGGCAGCCAGCCAGGAGATGTTGTTTTCCACAATTACTGAGCAAAATTGAGGAATATTTTGCAGACTGGACTGCCTCAAAGCAATAGCCAAGATATGGAAACAACCTATGTGCCCAATCTCCAAATGAATGGATAAAGATTTGGTGTATATAAACAATGGAACATTATTCTGCCACAAGAAAGAAGAAAATCCTGCTATTTGCAACAAAATGAATAAAATTTGAGGATATTATGCTAAGTGAAATAAGCCAGGCAGAGAAAGACCAAAAAAAGGAAAGAAAGCAAAAATCAAACTCATGGAAACAGAGTAGAAAAGTGGTTGCCAGGGCCTGGGGTGTGGAGGAAATAGAATGCGATTGGCCAATGGTACAAACATTCAGCTACAGGACAAATAATGTCTGAAGGCCTAATGTAAAATATGGTGACTACAGTTGCTAACATTGTATTGTATAATCAAAATTTGTTAAGAGTGTAGAACATAAATGTTGTCACCAAAAAAATAAAATGATAAAATATGTGAGGTGATGAATATGTTAATAACAATGTATACATATGTTGAATCACCACTTTAAAAATCTTACAATTTTATTTGTCAATATACTCACTAATGCTGAAATTTAAATATATATATATATATATATATATATATATATATATATATATATATATATATTTAGTTTGTTTATCTGGAACACTACCTTTGACAAAGAAGTTGGTATTTCGGTGATTGGTTTGCCCCATCAGATCCTGCCCTGGAGCTGGTATTGGGGGAGTAGGACAGGTACTGGGGAGCTAACCACAGTGCACAGTTTAGGCTCATAAATGCTTTCTTCTTTCTATGTTTTTTCTCATACCCTGCAATGGTTTTCTGATTTGTTTTCATGTAATTAGTACCTAACACTTGTCTCCAATTTACATCCATCAAACTTCTTGCTATTTAGGTCTGGGAACAAGAAAGCTTCCTAGCTAGGATTCTTTCATCCTAATCAGGCAATGACCTGCCAATCCTGGACACTGCCATTTTAGTGTTGTTGTCATCTTAATGACTGTTTTGACTGGAAGTAGGTTCCTTTTCTTCTACCTGTGAGCATGCAAGGAATGAGGAAAGCAAAAGCCAGTTTTCATTGCTTTCTCAGTAAAGAGCACAAGAAGATGTGAAGAGCATGTCTCAGCAGTCTGTGCATCCTCTAGGACCTGCTCTGCCTCATCTGGTCAGGGAAGCTTCAGCAATTGTGCCAACAGGCTGCAAGTGAAGTGTATAGAATATATTTTATCTTTTATCAGGGTGCCCGGGAGAGAGCCAGGGTGTTTGCCCATTTAATAGAACAGTCAAGCAAAGTAAAATTCACAATGGCCAGGAACTCAAGGACTACTCTGGGAAAACAAACATAAAACACCAATCTTATTAACGTATATTACTAATGCCATTTTATTTTTGAAAATTGAATATAGCATTTATCCTTAAATAGAAACTACAGTAATATTATTATGTTGTACCTTTCTTCTTGTATGTTAATTTTGGTGGCAGGCTTCAGCTAATTGGGGACCAGTTAGTGACCATGTTTTTATGAATATCATAAGCAATCCAATGGAGCCAAATGATTGTTTATAAAGTATTACCACATTTAATTTATGCATTGCTATATGTTATTTCAAATACTACCTGCCATGTTGTTCTTTTTAGAATTAATACTCAGTGAGTCCAGATTAACCTACTTTTTAAAGTGTTTTTTTATTCTTCAATTACTATTCACATACATTATATTAATTTCAAGTGTATAACAGTGATTAGACATCTATACAATCTATAAATTGATCATCTGGATAACTCTACATACATAATTATTACGATATTATTGATTATATTCCTTATGCTATACTTTAGCTCTGCATGATTGGTTTGTAACTACCAATGTGTTCTTAATCTCTTTCTCTTTTTCACCCATCCTCTTAAGCCCCTCCCATCTGGCAACCATTGGAATGTTCTCTGTATCTATGAGTTTGTTTCTGTTTTGTTTGTTTATTTTCTTCTTTAGATTCCGCATATAGGTGAAATAATATGACATTTGCCTTTCTCTGTCTACTCAGCACAACACCCTCTAGGTCCATCCATGTCATTGCATGTGGCAATTTTTATTCTTTTTAAATGGCTGAGTAATATTCCAATGTATATATGTAGCACCTATTTTTTATTCATTCATTCATTAATGAACACCCAAGTTGCCTCCATATCTTTGCTGCTGTAAATAATGCTGCAATGAACATATGAATGACCATGTCCCTTCAAAGTGTTGTTTTGGGTTGCTTTGATAAATACCCAGAAATGGTATTACTAGATCCTTCTTTGTCTCTTGATGTAGCCGTTGTTTTAAATTATATTTTGTCTGATATAAATATTGCTACCCAGCTTTTTTGTTTGTTTCCATTTTCATGAAATTTCTTTTTCCATCCCTTTAGTTTCAGACTGTGTGTGTCTTTTGATCTGAAGTGAGTTTCTTATAGGCAGCATATGTAATGGTCTTATTATCCATTCAGCCAATCTATGTCTTTTGATTGGAGCATTTCACCACTTACATTGAAAGTAATTGTTGATAGATATATAGTTATTGCCATGTTACTACTCATGTACTTTATCATTTCCCCTTTTTTTCTTAACCCATTTCCCATTTAGAAAAGTGCAGCTTGCTGCTGCATTCATTTAATTTTACATAAACATGCTCTTTGAGGCTGAAGCAAATCTGACTGGTTTTCAATGTGAAAATAAAATATTAAAACTGTTCTTGGAGTTATTTCTAAACAGAACTTGTCTTTAATCCTAATGTAATAAAAATGCATATGATGATCAGTATTAACTAATTTTTTTCACATGTAGGAATGCTACAAATTCTAGGATTGGACATTTTCGGTGACGTAGAATTACTGTAATTTGTAAATGGTAATACCACTACTAAAAACAGATTGCTATAAACAGAAAGATGTCATTTGTTTCCAAAGACTATTGATATACTAGAGTGATAAGGAATAATAATAGAAGCGAGATATGTCATGGCAAACTTTGGGTGTAAGGTTAGGACTGTAATCGGTGAGTTATCGTGTGCTAAATGTTGCAGCTACTGGTGAGTATTCTTGGGGGCAAATGGGAAATGGGTTAAAGAAGTCCCTCTGACATTCCTTGTAATACTGGTTTGGTGACCTTTAGCTTTTTTTCTGAGAAGATCTTTATCTGCCCATCAATTCTAAATGATAACTTTACTGAGTAGAGAAATCTTGATTGTAGTTCCTTGATTTTCATCACTTTGAATATTTCCTGCCAGTCCCTCCTGGCTGCAAAGTTTTTGTTGAGAAATCAGCTGACAATTTAATGGGAGCTTCCTTGTAGGCAACTAACTACTTTTCACTTGCTGCTTTTCAGATTCTCTCTTTGTCTTTAACCTCTGACATTTTAATTATAATGTGTTTTTGTGTGGGCCTGTTTGGGTTCACCCTATTTGGGACTCTCTGCACTTCTTGGGCTTGTATGTTTATTTCTTTAGCCAGGTTAGGAATTGAAAACTTATTTCTTCAAATAGATTTTCAATTCCTTGCTCTCTCTCCAGCTTCTGATAACTTTATGATGAGGATGTTAGTATACTTGATGTTGTCCCAGAGGCCCCTTAAGCTATTTTCTTTTTTTTTTTTTTATTCTTTTTTTTTTCCTTCTGTTCTGATAGGATGTTTTCTGCTGCCTTATCTTCTAAATCACTGAATAGAGCCTCTGCTTTATCTAATCTACTGTTGATTTCCTCTAATATACTCTTTATTTCAGTTACTATAGTCTTCATCCCTGACTGGACCTTTTTTAATGTTTTCTATTCCATTTTTATTTTTCCTATCTTTTTGTTGAAGTTTTCCCTGAGATCATTGAGCATTCTTATAACCAGTGTTTTAAACTCTACATCTGATAAATTACTTGTTTCCATTCTGTTTTGTTCTTTGTCTAAAGTTTCATTCTTTGCTTTGATTTGCCACATGTTCTTTGTCTATCCATTTTGGTTGCCTCCTGGTATTTGTTTCTGTGTATTAAGTAGGGATGCTATGTCTCCCAGTGTCACTAGAATGAGCTTATAGATGTCCTATGGGGCCCAGGGGTGCAGTCTCTCTGGTCACCTCAGCCTGGTGCTCCAGGTGTGCCCCTTGTGTGGGTTTTGTTTGCCCTCCTGTTGTAGTTGAGACTTGGTTGCTCTTTGCACATCAATGGGAGGGGTTGATCCTCAGGCTGATTAATTGTGAGGACTGGCTATGACTACAGTGAAAGAGCTGTGGTACAAGGGCTGACCCTATGAAGCAGGATTTGCTTTAGCAGGGTTCTGTTGCCCACACAGGTGGCATTTTGGATGTGTCATTCTCAGAAGTAGCTATGTGGTGCTCCAAGTCAGTCAAAGCTGGCCACCAGGTGTGCTGGCACTGGGGGCATTCTGGGAGGGGCCCCTTTGCTGGTGAAGTTCAGTTGCAGTCTGTGCCACCCTTGGGGTTACTTGACATGTACCACAAAGCCATCTGCAGATGGCTGCCACCTGCCCTGGGTTTGGAGGTATCTGGGAGAGATTAAGCCTCCAACTAAGGCCAGCTGCTGCCAGTGCCAGGCTTGTGGGTGCTCAGCACAAGGTATAGGGCATGCCCAGGGCAGATGCTGCTTGTTTGCGATTTGTAAACCTTTGAGAGATTTTAGGGAAGTCCATATCATGAACCAAGACAGGCCATTTGTATGGAAAAATCACTGGAAGAGGCCTGAGTGGGCCTGCAAATTAAGTGGGCAGGGTTTCAAGGAATCATCAGGGTAGGGCCAGTTGTATTAGCCAGGTTAAAGGAAACTCAAATTAGGCGCCTGTATGTGTCTGCACGTTGGGTGTGGGGAGAGCTCAACAAAGAAACAATGGCTTCTTTTAACACTTCTGTCCTGGGGAAAGTTGTCCCTCTAGCTCTTGCCCTGAAGCCAGACAATACAGTATCTCTCCATATGTCCCTGGTATGTTTTGAGTTGCTGCCCCAGCACTGGGGCTCAGAGTGAGTGAGTTCATTAAGGAGTAAGTCCATGTGTAGCTCTTTAAGAGGAATGCCTGGGACTGCAGCAACATTTTGTCTCACTCAGCCGTAGTCTCTGCTGGTTTTCACAGCTAGAAGTTTTGGGGACTTCTCTTTTCGGCAGTGGAACTCTGTGATGGGGAACCTGGTGGGGATATAGGACTCCTCTATCCTCAGGGGGGACCTCTGCAACTGAGATATTCCTCTCAGTTTTTTACCACCACACATGAGTGTGGGACCACCCCGTTTCACCTCTCTATCCTTCCTACTAGTCTCAAAGTGGCTTCATCTCTGTGTCCTCAATGGCAGGGTTTCAGTTCAGCCAGACTTTAGATGCTTCTCAATGACAATTGTTCTGTAGTTTATTGATAAATTTGATGTGATAAATTTGAGAGGAGGCAAGCACAGCATTTACCTACTCCTCCATCTTGACTGACATCTACATTAACCCCTTTTTAATTTAGTATTTTTTTTATCAGAGTAATATAGGTACATAGTTTTGAAATAAAATAATATTGCAAATCTAATCATGAAAAAGAGATACCCTCAGATCCTCTCATTCTCACCTCTGAATCTAACCACTATCAACTCATTGATTTTCTTTAGATATTTACCTCCATATCCAATACAATTTATAATACTACCATATGATTTTCTACCAAGAATTTACTTATCTCACTCACTTTTCCAAACCCAGACTATGGCATATACATGTACTGTCTTTGTTCTCACACTCTCTCCCTCCTCAACTTTCCTAATAGAGTATAGTAATATAATATCATGTTAAATCAATATTGTGTTTCCATTGTTACATATATGTAAATATTAATTTCAGCTGAGCCAAATTGTGTAATATGATTGCATTTCATTTTCTCTACCCTTGGTTATTTTTCCCTGGAGTTCTAATAATTTCCTCATCTTTCCTGTTGCTTAGTTTAATTTTGTGCTTCCACCACCCCTACCCCTACCCTCACTCCACTCTCAGTCCTTGACGCAAAGCTCTTCTCTGCATAGCCCAGCACACCAGCAACCTACAACTCCATTTTCTCCAGGGAAGTCTGTGCTGAGCATGTGTCCTCTTGCTGTATCCAGGACCTGCTTTTGAGGCTGCTGCATAGCTGTCATTCAGAGACCTTTCTTCTCCAAAGCTGGAATTCCTGAGAGAACAAAATATTAACAATGTCTTGAAAGGTACAAACGGATTCTATCAAAAGTCTGTTTCTGTCGCTGATGATGGTCACTAAAAAAGTTCAAGACCTAGAAGATGAATATTGAAGGCATGTTTTATCAGAGAGAATGAGACCTATGCAGAGCTCATAGTTGAAACAAGCAAAAAACCCAAACAACAACACATTATTATAGGTTGTTAGCCATTGATACGTAGTGTTTCTATTGGGTTTATCCAAGTTTATTTCTCCTTTATTTTTCCTTTCAATTTTTTTCCTCTTTCTTCAATGCTGTCTCTTCATTTTTCCAGCCACAGACTTTTATAATATTTCTGTGATTAAGTTGATCTCTTCACTAAGACCTTAAGATTATCAAACTTTGAAACCTTTAATTAAATTAGTAAAGCTGAAAATAAAATTAAAAGCTTGATTAAGTAAATATTCATATGAGTATGTATAAAATTAATATAAATATCTTATGTACCATATTGAGTTCAAAATAGCAAGTTTAATGAAGCACATTATTAACATTCCAAGTTCAATTAAAATGTTTAGAAAGATATATGCTCAGAAATACATGCCCCTTTATACATCCTTATAAATTTATTCCTATCTGTCCCTTATCGATGTGGACACTTAGTCATTAACAGACTTATATCACTGGATGCTTACCTTTCCATTGACTGAAGTGATACAGTTCACTCCTAGTTGGGCCTATCTGAATATACCTGAAGCATACCTGAGCATATAGATGTAGAAATATGAACAGAGAGATAACTTGATAGCCATCTACATTTATGGAGCATTTCCTATGTGTTAGGCACTGTTCTAATTGCTATATTTGCTTTAACATAATGAGTTCTTATTATAATCTTATAAAATAGATATTGCTATGGCCTTCATTTTAAAGACAGGAAAACTTATGCTTAAATCATTTCTCCAAAGCATTATCTAATTAAATGGTAGAGCCTGGATTGTAATGCTTATCTGTCCGACTCTGGAGCTCTCCATACACTACAGAGAATAGTGTAACCACTACCTGGAAGCTATTGATGGGGTCTCATATGTGGAGTACTGATCTTCAACCACCACATTAGAATCCACGTACATCTGAACACTCTTTCACATAGCTTTTGGTGAACATAAGCACACATTTCTGTTGGGTATACCTGAAAATGGTTAGGCCATGTAGTAAAGGCACATTTAACTTTAGTTGCTCAAAAATTTCCTAAAGTACCAATTTATACTCCTCCTGTAATAGCAGCAGGATTTGAAATTCTAGTCAGTCTCCACCTTTGTCAACACTTGACATTATTTGTCTTTCTCATTTTAGCCATTTTGGTGGATCATCAGTTTTATCTCATTGGAGTTTTAATTTGAATTGCCCTGATGTTTAATGACGTTGAGCATGTTTTCATGTCTGCCGACCACTTGAATACCTGCTTTTGGGAACTGTCTGTTCTAATCTTTTGCCCACATTTCTATGAGGTTGTCTGGATAATAGTACATATTTAATGGCCTTAGATTAGATTCTAATTTGGGCCCATGTTTTTAAGAGCATTGAACAATCCCAGTAACTGTAGGGCTAGACATTTTGCTTTTATATTATTTTTTCAGCTCTTTGAGTATGACTAAGTAGTTCTACCAGTAACCTAGGGGGAAAGATCCCTCTTCACCTTCCTCCAGAGATTAAAAGCTATCATAAACAATATATATTTTTGGCAACTGATATTTAACACCTGACACATTAGTGGGCATTTTCTTCTATCCCAATGGCCATATGCTCCCAGGTAGCAACTCTGAGAGTGCTTACCACTTAGACAAATGCTGATCTGTCACCACTTGACATATGGTGAGCAGTAGGTGGACCTTTGCCTCCCTATAGGACTTCTGCTTCACACTGCTTTCCTGGAGAGGTCAGGATGCTTTGGGGCATATGCCTATCCAAGCCTTACAGCAGTGATGCTTCCCTTGCAAAGAGAGCAAGAAACTGAGCCGACATCAGTAGTTTCACCAGAATTTCCTTATATGACAGAGATTGGGAAATGATGTTAGCAGAGGATTGAGCACTGTTTTGTCATGAAAAGGCAGTAAATAGAAATACCAGAGACATTGGTGGTAAATATATATGGATTGCTCAACCTCTGTGACACTAAGTTTTCTTGTCTGTAAAATAGAGATAATTATACAGGACTAAGTTTTTTTTTTTTTTCAGTACTTAACTTTGCAAAGTTGTGAAGTTAGACACAATGTGTACAATGTGCCTCATCTGGGGAAAGATTACACCTTTAAACAAATGGCATAAAAGGCCTATTTCAGGTATCTATGGTGCTTTATAAACCACACCAAAATTTAGTGGCCTTAGAAGGCCCACGTCAAGGTGTTGGCTAGCTGGCATTCATCTGGAGGCTTGGGGGAAGAATCCATTTCCAAGTTCATTCAGGTTGTTGGCAGAATTGGTTTCCTTGCTAGAAAAAGGAAAGGCAGGAGACATTCACCGCTTCTGGAAGCCCTCGTTCCCTCAATCTTCAAAGCAGCAAGAGTGCACTATGTCCTTCTCTTGCTTCCAATCTCTCTGTCATCTTTTCCTGCCACAAGCCTGGAGAGCTGGACTTTATCTTACAGGCAATGTGGGAGCAGAATACTGCTCATATCCCTCAGAGCCTTTCAGCGTGCTCAGTGGACTGCCAACTGCCGATATCTGATCTCCATGCCTGAGGACTTTTCTGAAACTTTGAAAGGTGGCTCCGCCTGTGCACAAAAGTCAAAAAGTACTGTGGACTTAACTTTCATCAGTCTTTGCTTAAGCAGCTCTCAACCAATGACTAACAGTAGTGTGTAAATACCCTAGATCCCTCACTTAGTGCAGTGGTCCCCATCCTTTTTGTCACCAGGGACCGGTTTTGTGGAAGACAATTTTTCCATGGAGCACGCACAGTTTACAATGGGGTTCACACGCTTATGAGAATCTGATGCCCCCACTGATCCGACGGGAGGCGGAGCTCAGGCAATAATGCTAACAATGGTGAGCAGCTATAAATACATATGAAGCTTCGCTCACTGCCCACTGCTCACCTCTTGCTGTGCAGCCTGCTTCCTAAAAAGAGCTATGGACCTGTACCTGTCTGTGGCCTCAAGGTTAGGGACCCCTGAGTTAGTGTATTAGTTTTCTAGGACTTCCATTGGAAAGTACTGTAATCCAGGATTATTAAAACAGCAGAATTTGATTCTTTTATGGTTCTGAAGACTAAAAGTCCAAAATCAAGCTGTTAGCAGAGTTATGCTGTTTCTGAGACCCTTAGTAGCATCGTCCTTGACACTTCAACCTTCTGATGGTTGCCATCAATCCTTGGTGTTTCTTGGCTCCAGCTGCATAACTCCAATCTCTGTCTTCATCTTCATATGGCATTCTTCTTCATGTCTTCACGTTGTCATCTTATAATGACACCAGTCATATTGAATTAAGGACCCATCTTACTCTAGTATGACCTCATCTTTACTTAACGAATCATATCTGCAATGACCCTATCTCCAAATAAAGTCACAATCTGTGGTGCTAAGGTTTAGAACTTCAATGTATTTTTTTGAGGGACATAATTCAACCCATAACAGTTAGAGTGGGAAAATTTATTAATATGGATTTCATGACATTTCCCAGAGTTTCTCCGCAGGATTAAGCTCTGGATGCCCATTGTGGTAGTTGGCTCTAAAATGCTTTTATTGGCTCCCTTCTTTTCCCCCCTATCATTTTCTTGCTCCTCTACTGATGTTTCTTTCATGTCCTAAATAAACTTTCTTCGTTCGAGTACTTGTCATAAAGGACCCAAACAAAAAATAACTTGTTTCTGGTGTAACTGGAACAAAATTTTTTAATCACTGAAGATTTTTGATGGTAGACTGACACATTTAAAACTCACTTTTTGGACTTTAGTTGACAGTGTAACAATGTTTGGGGTTGCTGAATGGTACATACAGTATACTGGAGGTGAATAGAAGAGGATAGAGTAGAGTGAATAGTAGGTGAATAGAGTGATGTTAGATTTATTTTCATTATGGACTAGGTATAAAAGAGACAGACCCTTTTGGTACACAGGATGGTGTCTTGCTTTCTATAAATACTGTTGGTATCTGCTTTTCAAGTTCTGCTGAGAACCGGAAGCTTGCACACCTCCAACAAACATACTGACAAACAGTGTTGAGCCCTTAGTTATATTGTCTGAGATTTATACTGCTTATAAAAATAGTCCTGGTAGAGGTTCCGTTGTGGTCAGTTTAAAAATCATGCCTTTGTATGGATTAGCCTCAGGGTTTCTTGCACTCTTAGCTTACCTAAGGATTCCCAAACATGTAATTTCCAAAAAATTGTTCTTGTCTTAATTCCTCTATCAGTTAAATTTAGTGCTTATTAAAGACATAGCCAGAAGTTATTTCAAAGCATGAAGGCAGAAAAATTCTTATTCCTTAAGGAAAAAGCAACAACAATAATAGCAAGTGTAGCCATTATTTTATCAAAGATAATCACAGTGTGAAATCAAAGATAGAAAGGGGAATGGTTGGTATAGGGCAAAGTAAAGTTATTTTCACAACTCGGTTTCTTTCTCTGTGCCTGTCAGAGAATCACCCAGTAATGATCATGAACGCCATAGTTATAAATCCCTCTCACATCTGAAGAATCATTTGTGACAACCTCAAAACTAAGCTCTAGATGAGCAAAGAAATTTGTAATCAACCCTTTGACCTTTGTGTGATGGTCTTTTCTGATTTGTTTAGCAGCTGAATTCCTGAGAGTGTGCACCCTCATTTCATTAACCAGTTTTCTGGCTGCAACTGGAGTCCTGTGCCTATAAGCTCATGTCTGTCTGTAGCTTGGCATCTAAGATTACACCTCCTCAACCTTTGCATTTATCTAGCTGTAGCTACATTATCATCAGAGCAGAGATGAGGAGCATACAATTGGTTCTGATGAGATGTGCTGTTTTTATGCTCCCAGGGCTTATAGCTCATGCATTTATTATATGAGCCATTGTATTTTGCATGGTGTTCCAGCAGTGGTCTATTTATACTTGGCACAGAGTCTTACAGATAGGAAGTGCTTTAAGTATGTTTGTTAAATCAATGAGCTGCTTAGAACTCTTTTAAGATGAGGTATATAACAGAAGGGAGGGGTGAGTGTACAGCTGAATATACAACTGACAGATGAGCTTGACCACCAGGCAAACAAGCCACATACCAGATGCTAAGCATTTCGCATATGCGTTAAGGAAGTATGAACATAGCCTCCAAGGAATCGCAGCTTTGTCTAGGTCCCTTTTGCTACAAGTGTGTTTATGAGCTGATTCTATTTACTTTGGGTGGGCAAATGATGGAGTTCCCTTATAAAGTGATCTGGGGAGTAATGAAGAGAGAAGACAAAGGAAATCGATGAAGAGATCTTGGCAAATGTATTTTGCTCAGTAGTGAGGGATGTTCTGTATTAAACAGAGTTCAATTTCTACAGGAGGTTACCCTTCCTTAAAAAAAGCATCCATTCTACTCCTGAGATAAGTCTGTGTGTGTGTGTGTGTGTGTGTGTGTGTGTGTGTGTAAGTCATTGTAAACATCACATTAAACAATTACACAGCCAACATCATATCAGGCAGTGATTAACCCATCATGTCTCTTGCATGCTCTTCTCGTGGGCATCTTAATGGTGTTACTCAAGTAGCAAAAGTATGTTGTCCAAGGTCAGGAGCCATCTGAAGCATGAGAGAGTGCACTGTAGGACCAAGCAGAGAGAACCCAGTCATTCCTGGGTTAACAAATGAAGCATGTGGAGAGGCAAAACCTCTGTAAGGATAACACTGAAAGAATATATTATATGGTTGCAGATGAAGAAGACAGGATTATTTTCAAATAGGAAACCAAGACCCTGCACAATGCACTCCCTACCTTGGGTAAAGCTCCTAGCCTGTGTCGAACAGTACACATACCTCAGAGGTAAACTTCAGCAGAAGGCTGTCAGTAGAAGTGCTCACATTTCAAGGATGAGAACAGAGATGTGAAATCAGCTCTAAGTCCCAAACTTCTAGGAGACAGAAGGAAGGGTCAAAATGAGGTTTGTGTGATTCCACAGGCCTGAAATCTTTGCAGTGCACTGCCCTGCAGTGCCTTAGTGCAGAATAGAGCAGGATAAGGCTTTATCTGATATGTCAGAGGGTCAGCCTGCCTGCAAAATGGAAGAGGAACCCAAACCAGAAAATGGTTACAACAGGAGGTCAGAGTTGTTTTCAGGTCCAGTGAAGGAGCAACCTGGACTGGTATTTGAATCGATTGACTATTCTTATGCTTGTAAATTAATAACTCAAATTTTATCATCTAAGAATGCTTACATTTAAACAATCTCTTTCAGGTCTTATCATAGATACTGATTTTACTGGACACTGGGGATCCAAGATTCTGGTCTCCAGAGCAGGTGAAAAACCCTTTGATCAGCAGACTCTGATCCATGCTGCTGTCACATCCAAGCTTGTCCCTCTACAGACAGCAGTTGCCTTAAACAAGCAAAAGTTGCTGTCCTCAAGGAACTTCTACTCTATGAATAACAGCCTTAAACTTACAAGAACAGACCAACCACAACGAGATTGAAAGGCCGTGAGTTTATAAGGGACATGTGGCTGGTCTTCTCTTATCCCATATAGCGTCTCATTTGAGACTGATGTGACAAGATGGAGTCTGTAGAGAAAAGCCTGTAACATTTTAAAAATGGAATTAGCATTTAAATAAATAAAAATTGCACCCACAGTAGTATCAGGGAGATCACAATTTATAAATGTTATTTGGGGTCACCACTCTGTTTCTGGACAGAAATTACTAGTAGGTCAGGAAGAATTCTCCTCTTCCTGGGCAAGATATTGCAAGTCTGCGTGCTTTTCCTTAAGCTGGACTTGGTGGTGAGCACAGTCAGTGCCTGAGAGCAGCAGAAAACGGAGGCGTGTGTAATCAAACTGGGAGGAGCTGCTCCAAGTTTGAATTTACCTGAGGGGATCTTCAGAAAGGGCAGAAAGGAAAGCAAAGGTATGCAAATAGAGCCAGGCAGGGAAAAGAGTAAATGTTGCTATTTGAATGCATAAATCTCTTCATGTTTAATAAGTACTCACAGATCTGTAAAGGAAGTTTCAGAAAAATATTGTCGAAAACAGTGCTCCATCTGAGCAGCTTGTCTCCTACGGCCAGCACTGGGGTCTCTGAATTTGGACAGGTATGGCAGCCCTTGCTTTGCTTTCTGGGTCAGTATCTTATTTTTCCAGGCTCCAGCTGCTAATTTACACTGCCTTACCTGCTCAGTGCTTTCTACAACCACTCTTTTCTGGTGTGGTCTCCTGAAGTTTCTTTAGCTAACCATTCTACTGCCTGATGTTAGTGCAGACGTTTTGGGTGGAACTGGTCTACTCCTTGCTTGCAGATTCAGGACTGGGCACGTGACTCAGACCCCTTCGTGTATTCCACAGCTGATCAGTTCCCTAACTAATTAGTCAGAGATGGACACGTGGCTCAATTTGGTCTAAAGACACTCAATTGTGAGAATATGTTTCTTCTAGAGCTGTTGAGAAAGACATGCTCTCTTTCTGTCAGGGTTGGTTTGTGAGCTGAGAGTTGTGGGCCCTTTGCCACCACGAGGAGGAGCCGTCATGCAGGAAGTAAGAGTCCAGCGATGGAGGGACACTGAGCACTGACAGCAGTGCTTGAGCTCCTAGATCCTACCTTACTGGAAGCTAGCTAGTGCTCTCTGGACCTGTCAGGTACTACAGTCAGACCTTGGTACTCGACTTCTTTGAAACTTGTTGAATTTGGTACTCAATGCATTTTGATGCGAAAATTTTGTCCCAGTTCTTGTTGTTTGCTTAGTACTTGATACAGAAGCTAGAATGTGTCGGTTTGATTGCCTGGTGACTTGCTACCCTTTCCAGTGAGGCAAGGGGTCACACATTGTCGTATGGTAGCTCTTGCCCTGTGTGAATCCCCTGTGGTCTTATCTTAGCTTCTATGGTCCTTTAGTGTATTTTTGGTTTGGGAATGCATTCTTTTATTTACGTTATTCCTTATGGCGTATGTTTGTTTGGTACTCATTGTTTTTGGTACATGTCGTGCCTCCCAGAACAAATTAATGCCAAGTACCGAAGTATCACTGTAGTCTAATAGATGAGCCTTCATTGCTTAAACCACTTTGGATTGATTTCCTTGCAACTGAGAGGATCCTGATGGATATACTTCTCAAGTATTTTCTCGAGGCTAATATTTGTTTCTAAATGTCAGCCAACCTACCTGGCATTCTGACCTCTTTGATTCTGAAGATCTCCCTAAATTTCCTTCTCTATTCCTTTAGATCAGTGTTTCTCAACTGAAGGTGATTTTGCCCTCGACAGGACACATGGCAATACCTGGAGATATTTTGGTTGCCATAAATGGAGGTAGAGGGGTATAAGCATGGATGGAATGCTACTAAATACCACGCAATAATCAGGCTAGCCACCTACAAGAAAGAATTATCCGTCCAAAATGTCAACAGTACCTGTGATATTGTAGTTCACAAAACAAATACATATTTGGTGTTTAAGTTCCTGGCAGAGAGCTCTCGGAGTTTCCAAAAATCACTGTCTTTTGTTATGTTAATGAGGTGACTTTTGGAAAGCCCTAGGTCCTTTAAGGATGGGGGCGGGTCCTTTAAGGTGGAGCCTGCAAGTGATTAGAGGGTTCAAACTTCCTGCCTCACCTCTGACCTCTGGGGTGGGGAAAGAGGCTGGAGATTGAGTTTAATCACCAGTGACCAATAATTTAATCAATTATCCACATATAATGAAGCCTCCATAAAAACCCCAAAAGACAGGGTTCGGAGAGATTCCTCTGTTGAACATATGGAGGTCCTGGGGGCATGTCACCCCAGAAAACATGAAAGCTCCACACCCCTTTCCAACATACCTTGCCCTATGCATGTCTTCTGACTGTTCTAGCTATGCCCTTTTATAATAAACAGATAATCTGGGAAGTAAATTGTTTTTCTGAGTTCAGTGAGCTGTTCTAACAAAGTAATTGAACCTGAGAAGGGGGTCGAGGGTGCCTCTGATTGATAGCCATTCTGTCAGAAGCATAGGTGACAACCTGGATTTGAGATTGACATCTAAATTGGGGGAGGGGAGAGTCTTGTAAGACTGAGACCTTAACCTGTGGGATCTGATGCTATCTCCAGATAGACTGTGTCCGATTTGAATTCAATTGTAAGACAGCCAGCTGGTGTCGCAGAATGTTTTGATGTGTAGCAAAAACCCGTATGTCAGGGGTCAGAAATTTCAGAAGTATGGTAGTTAATTCAGAGAGTATCATGTCTAATGTAAATGAAAACAATAGTTTGTTGTTTCTTTATAGTGCAGTGCCTCTGTTGAGAAACTCTGCTATAGATATTATAATCCACTCAGCTCCCAGATACTTGTACTTGTCCTGATTCATTAACTCTTCATGCAACAGCTGTACATTAGGGGCCCTGAACTAACCACTGTACTATGTCTGGGATGTGGCATGGTCAGGGCACAGAGAACTTTGTCAGGGAACTCACAGAAGTATTTGACTTCAAGCTCCAGGAGTGCAATCGGTTGGCACGTGGTACTTACATGATGGGAGTATTCGCCGTCCCAGGCCTCGTCCTCTAACTGCTCACCTCAGTTAACCTTCCTGAACCTAAGGTCCACCCTGGAATTCCGTCAGGTCTCAGGGTGTTGGACATCCTGACCACAGGCCATTCTGTTGCCTCTTGAATCAGATCATGAGTAGTAACATTTGTCATACCAAATAGATATTTTTAGCACAGTGATGTGTCACTTGTAATGGCAGTGGAGAATTCTCTCAGATTTTGTATGGTCTAGAAGAAATTGAGCCTCTTCAGTGTTGTCTTTTGTTGTTTATTTTTTCCACAAGAATTTTTCTCTGGAGGAGCTGCAGTCTATAATTATGTCCTTTTGGCCCCACGATGTGGCGAGTAATAGATGTTGGTTGAAAGGAGACCATTTACAAATAGAAGAGAATTGAATACAAGTTTAGTATTCTGTCTAGAGCATTTGCAGTATAAAATTTTGGTTAACTGCTTGCTAATGTCTGGTACGTAACCTCTCAAGGTGCCCCTTTCGCATTGTTATGCTAATAGTATATTTCAGAGCTCGGAAACCTGATTCAAAGAATTGGATTTTTGTGTCTGAACAAGAGGCAAGAGAAGAATTGCGGGAGTACAATTCCTAGGTGGATCAAATGGACCAAACAGGTGACCGTGGAATGCTTTGTGACTGCTATTTTGAAAACCTGGCCATGTATTTTTAGGCTGCAGAACCTCTGTTCTGACATGTTTACTCTTGGGGATACACAGCTGCTGAGAGAAGGGAAATCCCAGCACTGCTTTCTCATTGTGTAGCAGCAGGCCACCCAGGCGGGGGAGGAAAGCCCTTTTGAATTCTAGCCGTGATGATCCTAGAGTTTACATGGCCACTGACTTCAGCTTCGCAAAAGTTATTTTCTAACATAAAACAAAAGTGCCCAGGGGTCAGGCTGGCTGCCAAGAAGGTGCACGCAGTGCAGGCTGAGGCGATAAAGGAGTGAAAGCTGAGATCTACTAAAGGCAGTCAGAGCATTGCTCCCTTAAAGCAACGTGTTTATAATTTACAATTGGAGGGGGCCAGAGGAATGATCCCATTCATTTTCTTAATTTGCCTTCATTAAATAGTCCTACACTCAATGAAACCAGAGACAGAGTTCAGCCTCCTACATTTTCTGCAGAACTGGGGTGACATAGGACAAGGGGTCTTTATAGGTCTTCTAGCTGGAACATTTGTTCTGAATAGAATTGAGATGTGTCTAATTGCTTTGCTCATTTATGAACTCTAAATGCTGCCAGAGAAAATATCTCCCCTTTTCTTTCCTTTCATTTTGTGCTAATGTACAGAAGACGATTAAAATGAAGTCCGATTTTCTCTTCTTGAACTGATGGAGATGTCTAAGGTATGGAATGCACAAATAATGACTAAAATACATTTCACACTTACTGTCCCAAGCATTGGGTTGCTTGTGCTACATTCATTCTCTAATTTAATCTCAATGGAAGAGATGTAACTATTATTTTAATTTTCTCAATGCAAATGCCGTAAGAGTTGTGACTTTTGGTTTTATGACATATTCACTATTGCATCTAGAATACTACCTGTAATGTAGAGGGTGTTTACTTAATATTTGTTGGATAATTTATGAAGCAAATGGTGCAGTAAGTCTGGGTAAGTGAAGCAAGTTTTCCCCCTATTTTTGGTGATAGTAGAATACATTGTTGCAGATGGAAGTCTTTTGACTGGATAAAATATTGACAAAACAATCTGTTGGAAGTTAAAAAACAGATAGCGGCCAAGTCAGCTCTTTCTCAGAGAAATCATAAAGAGACAATCCTGAACTGAAAGGAGGCACAGGGCATGTGCCTGCAAATTGATACGTTCCTTTCCCCTGGAGACACCTCATGAGGTGTAAAAGAGCCTGAAGCGAAGAGCTTTCAGCAAGTGCACAGGGCTAAGCTACGAATATTGGCGCTCACTGCCCTCCGAGGTGCCAAGGCCCTGAGAGCTCCCCGAGGATGCTCAGGCCCTGCAGACCTGAGTCCAATACCAGTTCTACCACGTTCTAGTGGGGTCCTTTAGTCCATACTTTTTTGGTATTTTGTTTGTTTGTTTGTTTGTTTGGTCAGCATTAAACTTTTATTGCAGCTTCATCAGTGTATATACCCTGGTGAATTAGCACAAAGAGAACACACCCATTTAAGCACTACTTGGGTCAATAATTAGAACTCAAGAAAGCTTCCTCTTACCCTCTTTTCCCAAATAACCACTATGCTGACCTCTAATCCCATAAACTAATTTTGCCTGTTTTTTTTTAAACTATTAAGGGTCTGACTTTTTGCATTTATGTCTGAGGAATGGGATTCATCTATATTGCTGCATGTGGCCATTATTATTCCTTTTCTTTTTTTGAAGGCACCACTGGGATTGTTATTCATTTTCTATTGCTGTCTGTAATACCATTTTATAGCCCAATACAAGATTTTCCACCTTTATAGCACATAGTCACCAGTGTAGACATGCCCTCTGGAGAGGCATTTCCTAGCACTGGAAGATCAGTGCAGATTAAAGTTACTTCAAGTAGTTTTAATACCTTTGTAGAATCACCGTAACCCTAACTTTAAAGGGCCATTCTCCCGGCTTAAGGTAGAAAGGGGTCCTTTCCTGGGGCGATCAATGACTACAGAACCTTGGAGGGGCATCTGGAAGGAAAGTAAATTTGGGAATAAAGAGTGGGGTTTCTAAGTCGAGGGACACTTCTCATCTCTGATTACACCCTTTCCCACCACCATCTCAGGGAGTTTGAGGAGCCTGCTTCATGCTCCAGATGCAGCTGCCGACTCCTGTTCAGCAGGTGCATGGCCATCTGTTTCTTGTCTCTTTGTCAGCAACTGGTCCACTCGGGGGCTGTGGGGGTGCCCCTCTGTTACTGGGAACAGAGAATTTCCGAATAGAGCTCAGAGGCCAGCTAATCACTGTGAGCTCCCTTCCATGTTGCCTGCAGTGGGACTGGGCTCCACACCTTTTGTGCTTTGAACGAAATTCCTGTGAGAGCACTAGGCCTTTGTCTCTCCAGCAACTCATACACATTGCAGTTCACTCTCAGGGTTATTTTATTTACCTGGGCTCCACCCCAAATCCAGTTATCCAGTTGTCCTTTAGGGGTTGTCTTGTTTAAATTTTATTTTATTGTTACCCCTCCAAATAGGAACTTTTCTGAAATACCCAGTGTTTCCTTTGTTAAAGCACAACGGAAAATAGTCAATTTTTTTGATAATTTAAAATGATCATCGTGATCATCAACTTCTGCACGTGCTGTGACCGTACAATGCTCTTGCTGCTTGATGTTACTCTGACACAAACGCCCCAGTCTGTTACATGGAGTTAACATGGGTAACTGTCTCCTGGTTTTGCAGTTAACTCCTAACAATGGTAGTGAATCTCTGGTTTCCGGATTGATACCCTGTTGAACCCAGCAGAGCCACATTTATATCCCCTCTGAGTCTTGTAAGGGCTTTGTGACTGCTGTGGCCAAGTTATTTTTCTAGATTGCACTGGTTGAAATGTTGAAGTCTATCTTAGTAGATTTGAGGATAAATAGTAACAGAGTAGCAGGTGACCTCACAAGAGAAAGGATACATTTCTGGAAGCTGTCTTTGCCTGGGCTTGCAGTGAATTCTCACACCATGGTTAATCATCCAGCTATAGCTTCTCTTCCAGAATTCCTTGCTTGTCTCTAACTTCTGCTTCACACTTGGAATATTTGATATTCAGAGTCCCAAAATTGTAGGTCTCTTGGTATAAACAGTGTATTGAGAACTTTAAATCCATAAGTGAACTTTACTCTATCTAATCCCGCATGCTGGGAAAGAAGTAATCCATTTTCAGTGACTAAAAGAATTGTTCCTTCAGTGGAGAACGTTTTTACTCGCCAGAGTTTCACAAAGCTGATCCACAGAATCCACAACCTAATTTCCCTTGTGGCATGAGGGTGTTCTGTGGTCCCAAGAAAGGAAAAGGACAGGGGATGGCAATGCTGAAATGGCGAGCAAAGCCATTATGCCAGGCGGCCAAGACCCAAGAAGCTAAAAGAGGTCCCTTTACTGTCAGTCCTTTTTGGGGTGGGCAGTTCTCACTCACCAACGCAGGATTGTCAAGGAGAGAGTTCACCCTCCCTGACGTAGAACAACTCGGAAGGCTCCTCCTGGTTGTGGAGTTCAGCATGGGGCTGACTGAGCCCTTCAGAGGGACAGCACCATAGCCCACATTTCCTCCTGTCCAGTCCTGCTTCCTCCTTTCCCTTTCACAAGTGTTGATCCTGGAAGCATTTCATA
This sequence comes from Lyroderma lyra, assembly GCA_004026885.1. NCBI lineage: Eukaryota > Metazoa > Chordata > Mammalia > Chiroptera > Megadermatidae > Lyroderma > Lyroderma lyra. Next base: position 124,589 of record PVJL010003570.1, on the reverse strand, counting down.
ATGAATGCACCACAGGCTCCTGCTTTCCAGGGCACCCAGCAGAAGACAATCATGTAGAACCCCCTTTATGTTTGAAGCTTGCCTTTAGGAGCAGTTTGAGGTGAGGTGTGAGAATGAGCAGACGAGTTTAAAGATTAAAGAGCAAAGTAGAAACTCAAGGCATAAGGGTGCTTCATGTCTTTATATGGCCTACAACGCTGAACAAGTACAAAAGGATTGTCTACATGGGAAAACTCAAGTGTGAGTGGCCTTAGGGAGGTGGACACCAAAGCCCTAACATGGCCTGGGTTAGATCACATCTAATGGCACAGGGGACAAGGACCGGAGCTTAGAGAGGCAACCAGTTGGATCGTCAAGCTGAGGTGACAAACAGAAATTGGTTCAGAGGGTGAACTGAGGTCTGTAAGGAGAAATCCATTAAAAGTGAGAGTCACAAATACACAAAAGATCGGTCTGTGGCTGCCCTCTGGATGTTGAAGTCCACTGGGGGCAAGAACTGGTATTTAAAGGAGTCAAAGCAGGAAAAATTCCACGTGTTCTCTGAAACTTGGAAATGGATGAGAAATACTAAAAAAAAAAAAAAAAAAAAAAAAAAAAAAAAAAAAAAAAAAAAAAAAAAAAAAAAAAAAAAAAAAAAAAAAAAAGAAAGAAAGAAAAGAGTGAGGTCATTAGCAGCTAGGATTTCTGCAGAATGACGCGCTTTACCCAAAGCTTATCGCTGAAGATCGGACACTGCTGGCCTCCTGACGACCCCGGAGGAGCCGTGTCAGGTCAGGACAGGAGCAACGTGCTCACTCGCTGCCCCTCCCGTGTGTGTCCGTGGCGCCAGGCTCGCCGACCTCAAAGGCACATGGGGGGCCTGCCAGGTTATTTTGGCCCACAACCCTTGTGATGGCATTTGCAGTAGTACTTTGTGACGTGGAGCACACTGGCACGAACACTGTGTTTCTTTCCTTGGTTCTTCCAGAGCAGAATAAAGAGCTCTGCATATTGAACTTGAGGCATTCCACTTACAAGTTACTCCTGGGTATTATGTAGTCAGGTCCTTCTCTGATACCCATTCACATTTTTTTTCCTCTAAATTCATCTTATTTCCGTGGGTTCATACAGATATATTTATGACTAACTTAGGATCAGTTTAAAGTCTGGAAGTGTTAGTGTTGAGGGCTAGGGGGATGGTTTTAAGCAATGGACTTAATCTCTTGGGTACATGACAGATAGCAAATGTTGGGAAGAGGTCTGGCTAGCACAAAATTCAAAATGACAGTAGCCAAGACAGAAGTTACTGTAACACAACCACATCTACAGTATAGCACCATCTGTAAAGACATCCACACTGTTTGTTTTGTCCTCCTTTGGCATCTGGCTGTTGTTAAATAGAGCTGCTCGCTGCCCTGATGTCAGCTCATCCTTGGAAAACAGTGTCTTCGTGTTACAAGAGACCGTTTGTCTTCCAGCCCGGCAGTCCCCGTGCCCCTGCCTCCTGCGCCAACACCATGACAACTGTGTGTCTGCCCAGAAGAAATAAAAAGGAGATATCATTTGCTGATCAAAAGAGCAGTGTGCTGGTGAAAAACTAACTCAAGTATTATTATATACAGTGCTTTTCTTGGTCATATTTAATTTAATTTCTGTAGGAAAAGCTATAATTGAGTATGAATTCTTATCCTTAACTGCTCTGTCTTTCATCCTTCTACTGTCCTAGTTAGTATTTTCACAAATGAAAGAAAGGGTACAGGGAAGAGAATCAGTTCCTGAGCTATTTTGTAAAATCTCATAACCATTTTACGCTTAATAGATCATAATCTAGTAATGTGTATAGAATATTTAAAAATTCCCCGCAAAAGGCAGTGTACACATGATCATCCCCTTTCTTTTTTTTTTCTTTGTCACTGAATATGATATCCTGAAGTGAGATCCATTTTAATACTTGTGGTGCCACCTTACTTTAAAAAATAATTTTATACTATTACATTTGACAGACCTATCATGATTTATTTAAATCAGACCCCAAATGGAAAACACTAGGTTGTTTCCACACTTTTGCTGCTGCAAACACTGCTGCAAGGAATGTTTGTATATTAATTTACAGCCTACAAGCTACCTATAAATAAAACATCTGACTTCCCCTGAGTCCTGTAAAATTCTCCTGACTCTATAGCACAACTTTATAGGCAAGTGAGGAGAAAGTAGGACGGCAGGAACTAGGGGCGTTAACTACCCTACTCCCATCGCTGCCATTGCAACCTCTACTCCTCACGTTTATTTTTCATTAATGCATCACTGCTTGGTATTTCCCTCAACATGCAAGGCTGGTTCACGGCTCCCTGCTTGCTGCCAGGAATGCACCTTACAGATTTCTCCTCACCTCTTAAAACCTATCCACACATCACCACCCCTTTGCCAGCCAGCACCTCTCAGAATTAATCACCTAGATGGCAGTGCCCTTCACTGTGTGCACACTTGTATGACTGCCCAAATAGCACTTTGTTATAATTATGTGTGTACGTGTGTGTCTCCCCTGTGGGACTCTGAGTTCCTGGTGGGTTGGGGATAAGGCTGATTTGTTTTCCCATCCTGAATGCTACGCAGACTGTTTCTGACACATAGACCCTTGACTAATGTTTGCTAAATGGCACAGAGAAAAATTCTAAATAAACTTGGCTGTGTTTGAGAGGCAGTGGCTTGTCATAAATCCTGAGGAGATATGGAGGAGCTGCTATGGAAGAAAAGGCCATTGTGAGAGATTATGAGACCAGCTTTCTTCCTGCTCGCTCTGGGAGTTTTGAGTATTTCATTTTCCCTGACGTTCTGCAGCTTGTTGGTGTTGCCACGTTGGATGTTTTGTTTAGTGATTCAGAAATTTTCAAGTTTTGAGGAGTCACAGTAAAGTTGATGGAATGGACAACACTGATACTAAAATCATCATCATCATCATCATCATCATCACCATCATCTTTGGCAGGAAAGAAAGGGCTGCCAAAAAAGGCTTAAAAGACCTAAAAATACTTATGTGTAATGAGAATTGAAAGGGAACGTGTGTCTATATGAGATTATCCAGAGACAAATTCTTGCTTCAAGTATGCTGAATTACCATTAATTCTATTACAGGAAGAATAATTCATTTCTTTCCTCAAGGTTTGTGTCAAAGACTCATTTTTAATTTTTGGTATAATTATTCTTTAAACTTACAGCATTCCCAAATAGTACTCTGAATTGACTGATTTTTTAAAAAACCATGAATAATAGAAAAATAAACTCTTAACTTAAAAAATTACTTTAAAGTTCCTTGCTTGATTTTTAAAAATAGTTTCTACTCTGCAAAGAATCAACCTCAAATTAAATAGCTTTTCTGGTAATTAAATAGAAATTTCTCCCAAATAAAACCATTTTTGAAGTCAGATTTATAGTTATTGCTATAGTGACAAGCAAGAACTTACAAACCAATGTATTAATGAATGTCTTAAAGTTTTAGATTTATCATCAGAATTCTATTCCATTTAGTATCTCTCTTTCTCTCTCTTGATATCCCTTTTAAGCTTATTCAAAACCCCCTTTTACAGAAAGCTTACCATAGTGTTATATTGTTTTAGAATATTTGCACATGATATAACATTTAAAAAGTATGAAGGAATAGACAGTTAAAGTTTCATCATTTCCTCGGTTTCTCAGGAAATCATTTCTATTGCCTGAAGGCAAGTAGAGAACCTGTGTGTGATACTTTTCTTATATATTATTGTTTTCATTCGTACTTCTCATGTGGTAACATACTGCATACACACTGTCTTGCTTTCACTTTCTAGCACCAGAGTTTGTAGATCTTTCCCTAATATTTCAAATAGAGCTGTATATTTTTACAAATGCATTAGATTCTACTGATTGGTTATATCATAATTTATCTTATTCTTCTGTTGATGGACTTTGGATTGTTTGCAATCTTTTTTGCATGTAGTGAATATAATATAAATTCATCACTTGTCATGAGTGAGAGTCGGAATGTAATTACTGAGTCAAGGAAAATGTAATTTTAAATTTTGATAGATAAAGCAAAATTGCTCCTCACAGAGGATGTTCCAAATCAATATTCCTACCAGTCATAAATAAGGGTGCTATTGTCCATATTTTTATCAATTGCGTGTTTTGCAAAGTTCTTAATCTTAGTAAATCTGAGTTGTAAAAACTGTATCTCATTATACTTTTAATTTTCATTTGCTTTTTAAAGGAATCAGGCATTTTCATCCAAACAGAGCCATTACTTTTTCATTTTATTTGTCATTAAAAAAACCATAATTTTATTGAGGTATAATTTATATACCATTAAATTCTCCCCATTGTAAGTGTACAATTCAAGTCCATGTTCTTTTCAGTAAGTTTGCAGTTGTGCAAACATCACCACAACCCAGTTTTTGAACATTCTCAGTACTTCAGAATATCTTCTACCTATTTGTAGATAATCTTCTGTCCCACAAATGCTGAAGGAAACCACTGACCAGCTTTCTGTCTCTACAAATTTACCCTGTCTGGATATATTATACAAATGGGTTGCCAGATGGGAGGGGGTTTGGGAGGTGGGTGAAAATGGGGAAGGGATTAAGAAGTACAAATTGGTTGTTACAAAGCAGTCATGGGGATGTAAAGTAAAGTGTAAGTAATATAGTCAATAATACAGTAGTAGCTATAGTATCAGGTGGGCACTAGACTAGTCAGGGGGACCACTTCTTAAATTATATTAACTATCTAACCATGATGCTATACACCTGAAATTAGTATAAAATAATATTGAATGTTAACTGTATTAAAAAAACTTTTTTAAAGAAGGGAAAAAAGTTCCAATTTCCAGGGATAAAACAAGTAAGTCGTGGGGACGTAATAGACAGCATAGGAATCTAGTCAGTAATGTTGTCATAGAATGGTGTGGTGTCAGATGGCTGCTGGACTTACCGTGGTGATCGTTTCTTTAGATATATAGATGTTGAGTAACTATGATGTACACCTGAGACTAATATAATATTGTATGTTAGCTATATTTTAATGAAAAATCTTCAAAATTGAATCAAATAATATGTAGTCTTTTGGGTCAGATTTTTCACTTATCATGACATCGCTGAGGTTTCTCCCTGTCGTGGCACGTATCAGTACCCTGTCCCTTTTTGTTGCTGAATGCATTCCGTTGCATGGTTGTGCCCACTATCCAGTCACCATTTGGTGGACATTTGAGTGCTTTCCAATTTGTGGGTGTTGCGAATAATATTGCTATGAACATTCACTTAACGAATATTTGTGTGGACATGTTTTCATTTCTCTTGATGGGTTTCAAAAAGTAGAATTACTAGGCTGGGTGGTAGGTTTATTTAGAAAAAAACAGCTTAACTGTTCTGCAAAGTGGCCGTGTGATTTTTCCTTCCCATCAGCAATAAAAAAGGCCTCCAATTTCTTCACATCTCTGCCTACACTTTGAATTGGTATTTTTTTCGGTTACAGCCATTCTAGTGGGTGTGTAGTGGTATCTCATTGTGGGTTTAATATGGATTTTCCTAAAGGCTAATAAAGGTGAACAAATTTTCATGTGTCTTGGCCATTTGCTTATTTTTTTGTATACCATCTATTCATGTATTTTGTCCAGTACTTCCATGAAGTTGTCCATTTCATCCCATTTATCTTATTGTTTTTTAAAACAAATTCTCCATAATATTTTAAATTTTTGTATCTTTGGTAGTAATGTCCCTTCTGTCATTTCTGTTTTTTAGTAACTAGCACTTTTACTCTTGTTTTCTCTTGGTTAGTCCTTTAAAGATTTGTCCATTTTGTTGATATTTTAAAAGAACCAACTGTTGTTTCCCTACTGTTTCTTTTTTTCTGTTTCATTCAGTTCTACTCTGATCTGTCTCATTTTCTTTCTTGCTCTCACTTTGGGTTTAGTTTGCTCTTCTTTTACTACTCTCTTAAGGCAGAATCATGACTTATTGATTAGAGATCTTCTTTTCTAATATATGACCCTTTAAAGCTATAAATATCTTTCTAAGCACTGCTTTACTTGCATGGCATAAATTTTGATATATTTGTTTTTGTTTTCATTTAATGCAAAACATTTCCTAATTTACCTTGTGATTTCTCCTATGAATTGAATTTGGTAGCTTGTTTTTTCTCTCTTTTTAATTGGTTAGTCTAATTGATATTTATTAATTTTGTTGATTTTTTTAAAAGAACTTTTAGTTTCACTGATTTTTTTTTATACTTATAAGTATGTTGTTTAATTTCCAAATATTTGAGGATTTTCCAGACTTTATTCTGTTGCTGATTCCAAGTTAATTCCATTGTGGTTAAAAACATACTTTACGAAATTTCAATGTTTTAAAATATATTGAGATTTTCTTTTATGGTCTACCATACTGTCTCATCCATGTGCACTTGAAAAGGCCATGCATTCTGTGTTTGTTGAGTAATCTATTCTATGTAAGTCAGTTAATTTGAGTTGGTTGATAGTGTTGTTCGACTCGTATATGCTTGCTGATTTTTTTTTATAAAGTAGCTGTATCATTGTTGAATCTCGGGTATTGAAATCTCCAACTATCACTGTTGAATGCCTATTTCTTTATTCCTTTGTTCTTTTACTGACTTCTTTTTTGTTAAGAAAATATTATTTTAGATCTTTTGCTGATTTTTCTTTTTTTTTTTTGCTGATTTTTAAACTGCTGTTTTTTTTGTTTTGTTTTGTTTTGTTTTTTGGGGCAGTTCCCTGGCTGGGAATTGAACCCAGGTCGCAGCATTGACAGTGCCAAAGCCTTAGCCACTACACCACCAGGGAACCCCTTAAACTGTTTTTTAAGTTATCCTTTCAATGGTTTCTCTGGGAATTATAAAATGCATGTTAATAATATCCTATAGATTATAACTAACTTAATTTTGGTGAAATATGGAAACTTTGATCCAATGTAGCTCTATCTTCTCCTTTGTGCTGTTATTGCTGCATATACTACATCTGTTGTTATCAATCTAACAATACTGTATCATATTTATTGCTATACAATCTTATGTCTTTTAAAGATGTTAAGGAAAGAAATGGGGAAAATGTGCTTTTAGATTGTATTATGTTTATCTACATATTTTCCATTTCTAGTTCTTAATTTGTTTTGTGAATTTGAGTTATCATCTTGTGTCATTACATCTTGTGTCATTACATTTGAGGCTGAAGGATTTCTTGCAACTTTTTAAAGACTCCCCCTTCCTCCCAAGAACTCCAAATGGCTAAGTAAGCTCATCAAGAAGCTCTCCCCAAGAACAAAAAGACTTGGCCAAGAAGACAGGCCAGCTCTTAGCCTGGAAATTAAGATCTCTCCGTGTTTGGGGGAAGCTTGATTGTGACCAGATAGAAGAAAATTTAATTTAAGTACAAAGTAGCAATCAGACCATCAACCTGTATTCTAAGTTTGGGAATACTAAATTCAGTGCAAATCTTGTCACAGGCAAAATGGGGATATTCTTGCTTGCCTCACAATTTTCTGTGATTGATGATGATTATGCCTCATTAGGTAAATATGGGCAGACGGCAATGGTTATTGGCTCAATTTGAGCTATAGGTCAGAATCACAAATCCGTGATTAATTTTTTCAACAATGTTTCAAAGTATTTGATTCAGACATCCAAGGAACCAAAACTGTGTATTTGAAAAAGCATCCTTTGAAAATTATGTTTATGTGCAGGTTTGAACTAAATTATGTATTAACCAGGAGGAAAACTACATTTAACAATGTAAAACAAAAACAAAATTTAATGGTGTGTTGCTTCATTTTTGCATTGTTTACAATAAATAAAACTAAAAGTAGAAAGAGGGAGGAATATTATCTTGACAAGATAGGAAATTGATTACCCTATAAGGTTTTACTCTACCCTAAGCATTCTCCCCTAAGATTAAGTTATGCCTCTACTAATGGGAGAAACCAGTCATGAATGCCTTGCTTGGTACTTACATTCTTTGATTATTGATTCTATTATTAATCATTTTGAATATCATCATTACAGAAGTTATATTTTAAATCTTTTGCTCTACATTTTTCTTGGTGACACTTTCTTATTTCTTTGAATTTATAGTTTTCTTATTTCTTTTTTGAGAAATGTCATGAAGTATTTTATTTCTGCTAAGTTTTCTATGATGTGGAAAGTTGCAAAGATTTGTGAAGCTGAAATGAATTTCATCTTAATCATTTGAGACATTTCTATAATAGCATGTATATGTGATTTTTGAGCTCTATTGATTCATTATTGTACTTCAGAAATACTCCTTTAAGGTTAGTTGTTATTAGCCTTCTTTCATAGAAGAAAAGAGTACAGGGGAGTTTGACAGCTATTTTAAGACAATAGGAAAATTCTGTGTAGGTGGCAGGGGTGAGCTTAATGAAGGTTTTTCATATGTTCTGTCATTGCTTGAGGAGGCAGGTTTACCAAAAATGGTGAATTGTGTGTTCACAACTTTTACTACTTGTGGAAGAGGCTTCAGGAACCATGAGCCTGAACAGATAGTTATTCACGGCCTAATATCTCCTTTTTTTTTTAAGGAACTCTGTTGGATTTTGCACTAAGAGTCCCCAGGGTCAATATAATGCCCAGAAAATCAGCAAGAAACTTATATACACTGAGTCTTCTCTCCTCATCTCAGCATTACATTCTGTCTCATGGTAGAAATTATTATAAAAGTTAACTATTTACACAATAGCTAAATTCTATGAGTGTGCTGATTGAAATAGGCTACTTAGAATTCTAATCCTATGACCTGACCAAATTTACATTATTAAACAAAAGATACATTTAGCAGGGGAGATAAGTTGGGTGCACATGATATGTTACTTCACAAGATTTAATAGATATTAATCTGTACCCTGTCATTTTTACTAAAGCTGGTCTAACTAGAATAGCATTGATTAGCTTCCTATTAGGGAAAATGTCAGATTATTGATGATTTTTCCAAAAAATGAAAAGACATTTATTCATTTAACAATTATGTATTGAGCTTCTATTATGTCTGTCAAGCGCCACGTTCGATATCGTGTCTACCATATTAAGCTAAACATACAAGATCCACTTTCTCACAAACCTTTCACACTTATGTAAGAGATAGGTAATAAAATAATGACACAAATAACTATTTGTATAATGTGAATATATAAAGTTGTGTAAAGGTATAAAACCAGGACCACTGGTCTGGAGACTAGCGGGAGACATCACTAATACCAAGGAAGGGAATGTAGTGAAGGAGGTGGTTCAGGAAGTGGGAGGAGTGTATGCACAGACCTCACAACAGCAGCAAGCATCACTTGTCTCAGGGTCCCCACCGCCCACCCCAATAGCTTAGATGGCAAGCAGGAAGTACAAGACAGAAATGAAGGTGTGAGACTAGAAAGATTGGAACCAAGCCAGACCATAAAGCACACTGAGGTTGGTCTTTAGAAGAACTCATAACCTTACAGTTTAGGAAAATAGATTCAATTTTGAATCATCAGTTATTATGTAGACAAATTCTTAGTTCAAGAATTGAAATAATTGAGACTCCTTCTCTTAAAGGAATAATAAAATTAGTGAATTGTGCATTGTTGTATATGACTAAAGAAATAACCCTAATATCTGTATCCGGGGGAAAAAAAGAGCAATTTTGTCTTTTGGTGTGATGCTGTATTATCCATTTCTGGATGCAAAGCTAATTACATTATTTGTCAATGTGCCTCATTAACCAATATTATTACCACTTGGGAATTATTGATCACCTTGCTTTGCAGAGCCGTCATGTAACACTGGATAATACAATCTTTTGAGATTCAAAAGGTTTGTAATAATGGTAGTTTGGTAGATTTAAATTTCAGCTTTAGAAACAGAAGTAGAAATGGAGCAAATATAGAATTTCTCATCTGTTCTTTCCTGCTGTGACTACTAGCTAGTGCTAGTGTTAGAAACATCTGAACACATATATTCTAGTAGGCATGGCTCGATGATGGTTTTGTCTCCAGAAGAAGAGAAAAATTACATAAATGAGTCATTTGTTTGTAAATGGGGCAAAAGCTAAGAACTGCTATGGAAGTCCTTGTATTCTTCAATTGCTTAGTTAAGGAAACTAAGTTAAAAGTTATTTTTATTTTTTTTTAAAAATTTTTATTTATTTGAAGTAGCAAAGCAACTTAAATGTGAATCATAATATGGTATAATTTCACAGAAATTTGCCCTGATAGTCTTTGATAAGTTTGTATTATATTTAGTGTTAAGGCAAAATTTACCCTTCCTCTTTCCCATTAGGGAAGTCCAGGAGAAATTGATTGCCTTTCACCCCCACCCATAAAGCCACACTTGGAGGAATGACTTCATGGGTGGCAATATCTGAAATGTGAATCTTGTACCCTTTGCAGGAAGCCATTGCTGGTTGCAAGACCCTCTGTTTAATATGGATGGGAAAACAAACCCAAGTATTGCATAAACATCCCTCTTTGAAAGTCTATGACTGGGCAAGAATTACCTTGTGGTAGACTATGTCCCAGTGGATATGGTCCTAATCCTTTGAAGACGTTTGTACTTTTGGGGACATTTGGGGCACTGGTTGAAAGGTGATGTCTGAGGCCTATGATGTATCTGGCTGAGTTTATTTGAGGTCAGGTCTCACTTTTGCACTTACCTCCCTACCTCCCCACCTGCTCTTTCAATTCCAACTCATAACTTTTCTTAGTATTTAGTGATTGAGGAGCCTCATTTTCTCTTTTTAAATTCTGTGTTCTGTGCTTGTGTATTTGTATCCCACAAAATGCACTGAGAACCCACTTCTTAAAAAAAAACAATTATTGAACACATAGCAAGCACATGCCATGTAGTTTGACAGGATTTTACAATGTTTTCATTCAATGCTCTCAGTAACCCCACAAGGCAATATTACTATTTCTATTTTACAGATAAGAAAATTGAGACAAAAAAGATGAAATAGCTTGACAGTTACTAGGAAGTAGGAAAACCCAGATTTGAAACTAGGCAGGCCAAATTTGGAGTCCAAACCCTTAACCACTTTACAATACTACCATATTGAGAAAATTCTCTGTTATATTAGCAAATACTACTTATTAAGCATTTTAGCTTCTGCATAATGAAAAAATAGAAATCATGTAGCATAAAATCTCTCAGGAACTCACATCTGGACCTCTTCCAGAAGGCCCAAGGAGAAGGAAGGCTGAGGGAGTACAAGGAGCCCCTGTTTCTCCTTTATTTTTTATGAGGTAAGAAAAGTACAAAGGAGAGAAGGGTTACAAAGAAGGTACTGAAAGCAGTTGTGAGATACAACACCAAATATTGGCTTCATTTTTTCTTCTCCAATGCTGAGATATGGTACTTAAGCAAACTGGGAAGCAAGAGAGAGTTCTGGGTTTCTGGGTAAAATAGATCTAATGTGGAATCATTATGATGGAGAACCCACATGGAATGAGAGGGAAGGGGAGGCCTCGGATCTGGTCTCCCTTCTGCTACTCACTAGTCAGCCTTGCTACTGCTGGGAAAAACAAGCAAGCTGCAGGAAGCTCATATCTCTATCAGCCTAGCTCTTGAGGACCTTTTAAACCTGTGAGTTTATGAAATTTAAAAGCAGAAAAGGACAACCATTTGAATCCTCTTCTGGGTCAAGGACTGATTAAATACCACAACTTGTGTTCAAATGGTAAAGGAAACAGAAGTGTCCTTGTTTGTAAATACTTCATAATTCCTATCCCGTATGCATGCACAATTAAAATGAACTTAGTTGAAAATAATAACATCAATCATTCTGGAAGATTTTGGGCCCAGGATCTTTGCTCGACAGGGAGGGTTCCTAGGGGCTAGATCACGAGGAAAGTACTCTGATCGTCACTGGTGCTATGCCTGCTTGCCTGCTCTGATACTCCTCCTGTTATCTCCCTGAAGCACCCATCTGTGATTTCAAATATCATTAAGATTTCCATGGTAAATTAGCCTCCAATTATTCTTAGTCTGTCTGAGGCCACAGCATGTCTGCCGAACAGGACTGCCAACACTCTTTGAAGGAACAAGATGCAAACAAACCACTGAAAGAAGTGTGGTTATCTTCACCTTTCTTACAAGAAAAACACAAAGATGGCAGAGACTGTTTGTGTTTACATGACTATTCATGACATTTGCTGCAGAGGGCACTGCTAAGTAATGCTCTTGATTGCATTAAATGTTCACCCCCCACCCCCCAGTGGTGAAGTCGTTTTTTGATCTGATTACTATTTAGAGCCCACATGTTCTGTGAAGAATAAGCCTCAAGATATCTAGGGCCACTGCCCTAGTCAGTTTTCTATAGTTTCTTCAAAGTAACTGAATGCAGCAGCTCCGTGTCTCCAGCAAAAAGAGTCATCAGTGAATTTAACCCTGTTTCATGGGTAGCTACAAGAAAAAGTCACAACACTTCCCTAGCACAGGGCATTGATCTGCATCACTTCACTCGGGTTTCTCACCTCGTTACAGAACATTCAGAGAGCCAAGTTAAAGGAGACCTACTTCCACCACTGGTCCTTGCTTTATTCAAATAAAAGAAAACCTAGTCTGGGGTTGCTTCATGTTGGCCTGGCCCAGATATTTTTTTTTTCATCACAATTTTATGTGTTCCAGAGAATAAGTGAATATAAATGCATCATTGACAATGGAGTATATTGTCACAAGCAAGAAGAGTAACAGAAAGGAAACAAGCAAGGAATGTAGGAAGGAAGGATGAAATAAACTCTGTTAATACACAATAGAAAAAATGAGCATGGCATTATTATTAGAAAAGATTTATAGACCTACCCTAGCAAGTTTGCTGCCAATGCTTTTTAAGGCCTAGATTTCAAATTTTACACAAAAACATATACTATAATTTGATAATTACATTCAATATTAAAAGTAAAATTTGTTTTTCTTACCACATATTGGAAAACAACCATCATTATGTATATACTTTGGGAATATATCTATAAAGTCAGAATCTGTGATGAGTTTAGAGGGGAATGATAAGAAATTTTGCTTTCTGATGGGATAAACGGATTCCTCATTCTATATATAAGCTCTTGAACATTACTTTTTTCATTGACCCAAGAGTACTGACCTGTTCTGTGAAATGAATGTGTTTGTGAGGGTTGATTTGTAGTGAATGATCCATCTGTCAGCAACCTGGGTGATGAAAAAGATGTGGAGAACACAAGGTGAGATTAAAAAAGAGAAGGCAGTAGAAATGAGTCCTCTCTTAGGTAAGCAGCAGACGTGGGAAGGCAGTGGAGAACTCGGCCACGTGAAGACCATGAAGGGCCGTGGCTTGTAGTATTAAGGGTGCCAGAGAGGGGAGAGAGACACTCACCATTTGAGCACTTACTACAGTCAGGTGCCTTTGTGTGTGTCTTCTCCTTTAATTTTATCATCTGACTATGAGAAGGAGCATTTTTTAAAAATTCCCATTTCATAGAATAGGAAATAAACTCTGTGAGGTGCTGTAAGTTTCCAAGAGTTGAACAATTAGAATGGGAAAGAGGTGGGGTTTAGATTCAGGTCTGTTCATCCTCTACTCTTTGCTTTTGTGGCAGAGAGTATTTTTCAAAGATGGCCGTAACATTATCTTCCATCCACAGGCGCTTCTACAATGTGAATTTGTCATTCCCCCATTAAGAGGAGGCATCTAATTTCCCTCCCCTAGAATCTGGGCTGGCTATGACTCACTTGTAACCAGAGAATATGGTGGAAGTAGCACTGCATTATTTCCAAGGCTTGATCAGAATAGGCCCAGAGCCCAGGCAGCTTCTGCCTGGTTCTCTTGGGACGCATGCTCTGGGGAAGCCAGCTGTCATGGTAGATGTGTGACTACCTTGAGACTGTCATGTTAGAAAGGCTGTATTAGAAGCTCCTAGTTGAGCCCAGCCTCCCAGCCAGTCTTACCAAAGCACACAGTCATGTACGTGATGCTATTTTTGTTTCTCCAAACCAGCGTAGCCACACCCTGCGTGACCCTGGTTGATACCATTTGAAGTAGAATAGCCTAGACAAGCCCTGGCCACATTCTTGACCCACAGAATCATAAATATAATAAGTTTGGGGTAGTTCTTTACATAGCAGTAGTAACTAGAACACCATTTAACCTTATTATTGCCTTTTGCCCTAAGATAAGACAAATAGAGAAACAGAAACGATCCACACCTTAGTGACTGGGAGAACTTTCTCAGCCTTATCGGAAGCTGATTAGAAAAGATTAAAACTGATAAAAAGACAGAGTGTTCAGGAGGTTAGGCAGGGAAGGAGTTAGGCCTAATACAAGCTAGTCAGAAAATCTAGACTAAAAAGCAACTATAAATAAGATGTTACGTCTTTACAATAGCTCCAAATTCTATCTCCATTCCCTTCTCCCCTCTGATAATTGTTGCCAGTTCTGACCTTACACAATTCTCTAAAGTCAGCTTGGTCAAGTCCTCCTTTACTTTAAAATATGCAGCTCACTTGCCCACATACAAAATAAATTCTTAAATTCTCACCTTGTTGGATTAGACTGTTCAATCCAGTATAAAGACTAAAAGTAAGGAATTTGGAATCAGAAAGACCTGAGGGTAGTTAAATTTCTAAGCAGAAAATCTTATTGTCTGTCAGTGTTCTTGTGTGGTCTATTTCTGGATAAGCAGCATTGAATATGGCCAAGGTCAAGTTTTCTGGAATAATGCGATTTTTTCTATGAAAGGCATCCTTATAGACAAATACCTCGTGTTGATATTTTATAAATCTCCTTGAATTCCTCAGTAAATGTCCTATTGGTTCCCCTTTTCGCAAATAGTTCAAGGCCTATCTGAGATTCCAAACAGTTATTTATAGCATTTGCTCAATCAAAAAAAAAAAAAAAAGTATCAGGGAAGTGTCGATACATTAAAATTGCTAGAGGTAGTGCCCTAAATGATTCAGGGTTATGTTTCTCCTCCAAGTTCATGGAGAAGTGCATTATCCAAAGCACCAGGAAAGGTCCTCAGACCTGTAAATGCTGTGACATAGTTAAGCTAGAAGCATTTCTTCCCCTCAAATTATATTATATAGTTATGATTGGTAGCTATTTTAAAAGCAGTTGCAGAGTTTGACAAGGAGCTCCCTCGTCTCTCACCACAATAGAAAAGTCCATTTGTACCCCATGTCTTTGGTGCATGACACTCTTGTGGAAAAAGTTGTGGCTACTTCAATGCTAATAGTACTTTGTCACTAATTTCAGTGGCAGTTGCATAGGGTGAAACATTAGTGGTAAGAAACTGTGGATTTATCAGATGCTGGGGCCAGAATGCTCCGACTTGGAAATGATTTGAAACGTATGTCAGGGTTCCCATCGTAGGTCCTCTGAGGGGGCCCTGTTAGAGAATGTTAATCCAGGGAAATTTCTCGAGACTTTTGACTTGCTTCACCTCACTCCTTCCCCAAATCCCTTCATTTATGATTTTTGATTAGCTTTTAGTATCTGATTCATTATTCGTGACCACTCTTGAACTTGGCATCTTCTTTTAACTGACTTATAAATGACTTGGCCGGTGTTCTACTTTTCTCGCACCATATGGCAGGTTCTGAGAGGCCAGCATTTCATTGCATTTGAGAGTTATATCTTTGGATCAGACCTGGGTTTGTTCTCAGCTTTGGCTTTTGTTTTTGGGCAAATTATTTACCCTCTCTGAGCATCATTTTTTATTACTTGAAAAGTGGTTTTAATAAATGTACTTGCTGAGAAGGTTGTTATGGTAGTTAAAAAAGATAGCTACTACATGTAAAGTGCTAAAAACTGCCTTTATTGTTGTCGTTTTTAAGTTCTTTTAAGTATAAAATACTGGTCCATTCTCTATTGTTATCTTTGCTACTCTAACTTGGCCTTCCCAACTCCAACAGCTCCCAGCCTGTTTCCTTGCTAATTGCCCAAGACGGAATAGGTTTAATAATAATGCATGAGTGCAAATCTGTTATCCAATATTTGCTAGACTCCTGTAAGGATCTATGGAACAAATCTCCCATTAAAAAAAGGTGTTAGGAGGTAAAAGCACTAAGATAACTAAAGTAGTTTTTTAAAATATTCGAATTGGTTTTATCACATGTTGAAGCTGAATTGCGTAAATTGTTATTCTGTATGTTTCCTGAGGGCAACATGTCTGTCTGTTCATTGCAGTAAGTGCCTTAGCACCTTATATAGCGTTCTGAACGTAGAATGCCCTCAGTAAATATTTACTGAGTAAAGAAACAAACTGCATGGAAAGAGAAGTCACATTAGGTGGTGAACTTATTATACATCAAGTTGATAATGCACTGTAGAATTGTATGCCTGAAACCTATGTAATCCTTGCTAACAGATGTCACCCCAATAAGTCTAACAATAAAAATGAAAAAAAAAAAAAGAAACAAACTGCACATATATTGTAAGGATTGTACCAATATCAGAAGTATTGTCTAAAAAAATAGCTCTAAAAGATCCAATTCATTTCTCCCTTCCTTCTCTCCTCCCTCCCTCCTTCCCTCTCTTTCTCTTTCTTCTTTCTGAGATAGCTGAAATAGTGTGGGCTGTTTAAACTCTTTCCTTCAGTTTACTCCCTGTTGTTCCCACACTTAGGATACCAACAAAACACAGTATCAGTCTTGGGATTCTGTTTTTAAAAATACCATGAACTAGTGGAATATTTCAGGGATAACAGAAATTTCAAGCTGAAGAGTTGAGTCTTGGGGCATGGGATATAAGATCATTTTTCAAATACCAATAAAGATGCTTGGTCAAAGTTCAGATTTGTAAACATACTTCCCTCAGCATAAAGAATAATGTGGTGATAGAGTTAAGATGCTAGAAACAGGTGGGGAACAGCAAATACAATCCTGTAGAATTATGACAACGGGCAAACAACCCTACCGGAAAACAATGCAGAGAACACTTTTGTTGCTTATTTTTATACCCAAATGAGAAACCCTCTTCTGTCTTTCATAAGAGGTATTCTTATGCACTCTGTTGCAAATATCCTACTACCTGGACCATCTTGCACTGGGTATTTTGAGGAGGATATTTCTTCACCATCACATGACTATATCAATGAGGTATTATATCTTAAGAGGGAAGTGCTACGACTCCTTAACTGTGATTAAAAACAAACAGTACAGTCTCTCCAGGTGACCTGGCGTTTGGTATAACATTAGCCTATATCCAAGAATCAGCATATAGACCATAGGTGTTGGCCTCCCAGTGTGAGAACTACTCTGAATACGGTGAGATGTGCTATTTCCGTGCCTGTTGACCAGTGTTATCTACTTCTGTGTTGTGGTCTTTATCTGTCATAGATCATACTGTTGACATAAGTATCACTGATGACTTCTTTTTAGTAGCACAGATTAGGTGACACAGTCATCCTGCCAAAGTTTTTTCTTGGGCCATCACATCTGTCAATGCCATTAAAGGACTCTGTCAGCAATTGAACATGTTGGGTTCCCAAAGTATATTACCTAATAAATCCTAGACTTGGTATCCTGTGTGGGCTAATACAGCGCTGGGGTAGACACAGCGAAGTTGTTGATTATATTTATATAATGTATGTAATCTGATTAGTTCTGATGAGAAGTGCATGGTCAGAGATCCTAAAACTTTAGCAAATGTCTCAGTCTAAACTGAACTGAGTCTGAACCTTTTTCCTTTGCTATTTTCCCAGTTTCCTTGGAGTAGTTGATACGAGTCTGGAAACCTGACTAGGTATGTTTCGCCAGTGAGCTAGGAGGTGTTGGGGAGTCGTAAGCACAAGGGAATCAGAAAACCTGTGGGAAAGCTGAAGCCTGAGGCTAAAAGAGAAATCAGAAAGTCACAATTTGATTGAAGTTCAAAAGTAGGTCTGGACCCATAGGGTAGCAGGTCTGAGGCTGGACTGCTTGGGTTTGAATCCTGACTCTGTTCTTAGTTGTGTGCTTTTGGTCATATTATTAATCTCTCCTTACTTCAGTCTCCATATTCATGGAGAAAATAACAACAAATTAAATGCTATAATATGTATAGAATACATGTGTTAACTGTATCATTTTTATTATTATTATTAATATTATGTCATTGAGGGGTAAAAGCAGGAATTTGACAATAAGTTCTAGCTCCTTTGCTATTACTCAACTGTAGTCTACCCCCAAGGAGCTTATTAGAAATTCAGACTCTCAGGCTCCACCTCATCTTTCCGATTCAGAATCTGCATTTTAACAGGGCCCCTTGGGGATTGACATGCACAGTGAAGTTTGCACAGCCCCCATCTAGATCAAAGGACAGGTGGAGAGGAGGGAATGGGAATGGGGTAAAGGCTAAAGGATTTAAGTCAGTGTCCTGAACAAGCTCTAACATTGGTTTATTTTAATGGGTGGTAGGAGCCAGCCAAAGCGATAGTTTACCCTAGTGTTCGTTCAGGGACAGGAACACTGGAGATTATGAGAAAGCTTAGGAACAAATAGGGACCTGTAGCTTGGCTTTCTGTTTGAAACTCTTAAATATATTTGTTAAGAATAAAATGAAAGGCTGTCATAATTGGAATCCTAGAGTAGGGAACAGCCCTCAAAATCCTTCAATCCTCTCACAGCATCCATTTTGAGACAAGCTGATCAGGTGCCAGGATGAAGGTCATATTTGATCATTTATCAGTCATTCTTGAAAAATAAATTTACTATGTCTTAAGTTCTCTACCTTTTTACTCTGAGCTTCACTAGAAGACTGATGACTAGAAAATACATGATACTATATAAAAAGATGATCTTTAGTGCTGCAAAATACATGCCTGCCAAAACCAAAAAATACTGCAGCACTTGAAGAACATGAAAAGTCATCAAAATATTAACAGTGAACCATGGCCTCCCCTCTCACATTCTGCATAAGGATCTCTCACCAGAGGAGAAATGACATCAGGGACAGGCGATCTTAAATTTCTCTTTCCCTCAGTCCTCTAAAGAAAGACATTGTTCAGCAATTTAAACAAGTAAACAAGATTTTAAGGAGAGTGTTTAAACTGCTTAATAGAACAAATGTTTTTGTTTTTTTTAACAACCTTAAGCAGCTGTTGGAATCATCAATTTACATGCAAATAATGAATATGCTAATTGCAAATCTTTTTCTCCAGGCCGTGAAAAATACCAGTCTCCTTTGGGACTTCTGAAAGAGAGCTCATTGTTGTTTTTCTTGTAGTTACTACACGTACTTGGGTGCACCCATTTAAATATTACAATATATATGTTTTTGCAATTGAGGTAGGTTTCCTAAAATCACGTTGTTGACTTTATGAGATTCTACTAAATGTAAACATATACAGACTTGCAATCAATTTTAAAATCCATTGTCATGCACAATAATTTAACCAATGTAAGGTTTTTTTTCTCAAGGCCTTCTAGTTTAACTAGTTTATCCTAGTTATGGTCTATCCTGTGGAAGTGACTATTAAGAACCCAGGGAATTACATTATTGCTTTGGGTCATAATTTCAATTATTACTGATATTCCTGTAGCCTCAGAGTATAATTTCTTTTAGGTGTAATCAATTTCTTTCGGATCTTGAACCTGTGGGATTTATTAATCCTCATGGCTAATTTGCATTAATATGAATGGGAACACTGATTATTTCTGAATTGTTCATCACTTATGGATGACTATCTGAACACAATTACATCCTTGAAAACATCAAACATATTTTTTAATTTGTTTTGTACATGAGGTAGTTTATACATTTAAATACAACAATTAAAAGTATACCCAAGAAAACTCAAAGAAACAAGAGTAAATGTTAACAGGCATGTACAGTAAGATTGTTATTTCAATTAGGCACGGAGTTTGACTGTAAATTCAAAGTGGCTAAAGAAATTTAAGTTTTGAATTAGATGGTCATATTACCATCTATCTTAAATCTCTCATTAAGATCTTTGAGTAAAATAACCAAGGGCTAATAATTTATATTCTAAGAAACTTAATGTGGTCTGATTATTAAAATTTTACTAAAAATTTACATGCCATCAAATGACCATGGGGATGAGCTCTGACACTTGAAACATACTTGAATATTCAGGAGAAATCAATATTTGGAAATAATTTAACTCAATGATTAAAATATCCAGTTATGTACAAAATCTAATCATGTATCTATAACTTCAAAATTTCATCTTTATATAATGATTAATAAAAATAGAGTATAAAAAACATAAAAGAACTAAAATTGTTTACATTAACATTTCCCCCCCAAAATTGATTCATTCTTTCAAGCCTCTTTCAGTCTGTTAATAATCTCCTGCCCTTTTGTTTGATCAGAATTAGAGAAGTTTGTGGAGTTTCATTTTTCCCTTAAACCAATTAAGTACCTCTTAAGGAGTGGTTCACACATACATTTGGATCCCCATCAATTTGCAGTCTAGAGATTGTATTTTTTGTCAACTTTTGTTGTGACTTTCTTTACAGCTCTCTACATTCTCATTTTATCTTTTTTCTTTCTACCATTATTTAGAAAATAAACTCTGTCCTAAGTTTCAAGCAATTAGAGATATTGTAGTAACAAACTGTGCTCTCCTAATTTGTCCTTAAAAGCCCCTATCCTTCCTTTCTCTTCCTTTTCTATTTCCTTTCTTTTCTGCTTCCTCTCCGTTCTTTCTTTTGTGAACTTAGTTACATATGTTTCACAATCACATACATATTTATTGAAATGGAATATGATAAATGAAGATAGCATAACCTGAACAAGTGTTGCACACTATTTATCTGTAAGTAAACCTTGAAACTAAGCATAAAAATGGATTTATCATATAGATAAAAGATATTCAGTAACACAGTAAACAATATCTTAACTTATGAATTTGTAAAAGATGTCTAAATATTATTCAAGTAACTGCTTGTCCTAGTGACCTTATAAGAACATAAGTTATACCATTAAATGTTACCTCAGTCAAAATATTTTAGGGATGGCTGATGGTCTGATGTAATAAAGGGATGATACTTCAAAAATTCATGGGAACCTAGAACACAAAGTATATATTTTAAGCATGCACTCATCAAGTAGATTGAAATCATAATTACATTTTCTAGTAAGTGTCTCTAGAGCTATAATCAGAATATTTAATTGATCTTACTATCTCTTCTGAAATTATTAACAAGAAACAATGATATGTTACTACTAACATAATGTCAAGGTATTCACCTCTATGCATACATATATATGTATTGTGAATACAAACATACATAAACCCCAATCTGGTATTTAAATGTGTACTTCTGTCAGGGTCAGTATGATAAACAATGTCTTTTCTTGCAACTAAAAATGAGGACAAAATGAAGAGGGGAAAAATACAACTCAGCCTGGCAAGCTGAGATTAATAATGGGCATTAAGAAGAACAGGAAGACATTTTCAGGAAAGCAGCATGAAGTCTCACCAACCTAGACTTTGATTGCTGATGACATATACTTTGTAATCTTCTGTCCTCCACCTCTACCTGCAAAATAGATTCTTACAACTATTTTCGTCTAGGTGTTGTTCGAGTCAGTCAGAAAACTCTGACTCCTTTTGATATAATAGATTGCCCCACCCCGTTCCTTCTCTACAGGGGTCACCAATATGGCAAACAATTATGAATCTTAAGGAGAAAACAGAATATCCATGAGGAGCTGAGCAATTTTTACCCCAGGAAGTTATTGATTTGTGCAGTGACTTTTGTCCTTGATAAATCTCAGTTCTCAGTGGTGTTGTAGTTTTGTAAGTATAAGCCAAACTCCCGAGGCCTTTCTTTATTGGGAAGCTTGTCTTTGTCCACAGACTCTTCACTCTAGACACAATGAGATTTTGAAAACAAAAAGGAATATACTGAAATGATGAGCTAATGTTAAGGTCAAACTTGTTTTAGGTTAGCCTCACAATTCGTTTTTATTAAAATTGGAAGCCAAATTTTTATTGTGGATGGTGACATAATACTCAGTTCCCAATCTTGTTACTAGTATTGATATTTTGAGTGGGGTAATTATTTTCCCCTGGGGAGCTATCCTGTGCATCATACATGTTGAACAGCACTACTTGGACTATACCCACTAGATACAATAGCACCCTAGCCAGCAGTTGTGACAACCAACAATATCTCCAGAGAGTGCTAAGTATCCCTGGGGGTGGGGGAAGCAAAATCACCCCATGATTGAGAAATAACTGCTCTAAAATATATTACCACAGCAAGTGATTCTCTTCATCTGATCCAGGATCCCTCATTGGACAAGTTTTTGTTTTCATATTTTTAAAACTGAGCCTCAATGTCCTCATTTGTAGGACACAAAGTCATTCTCGTTTCTTCTAGCTCAACATGCCTGCCCTTTCTCTTCTGATGGTAAAGTCTAGTCGGATGACAGGACAGTTTGTGCAGGACCACTGCTGTGTGTCTCTCACCAGCAGGGCAACACCCTTTCCCAGTCATCATTCCCCTCTGGCATCTTGCTACCTCCAGCAGCACAAATCTGGCTCTCTGTCCTTCTCTCTGTTTCTAAGCCTGCTCTTCTCCCAGTCAGTTGACATGGATTACTTACGTTAGTTAAGGTGATGCTAGCTGTTGTAATAGACAACTCCAAATCACATTGGCTTATTGAAATAGAAGTTTATTTTTCATGCACATTATTGTCCATTCTTGTGTATATTTCTGATTGGACACCTTTCATGTGACCCATAGGATTCACATTCCTTCTATTTTGTGGTCCCATTCTTCTCTATGTTCTTCCAGTGTTTGCTTTTAAAATGGTGAATGGGCAAAGAGACCGTGTAGGAGGTACACGCACATCTTAACCATCTCAGATTAAAAGTGTCACGTCAAACCCATCCTCTGTCCATCTCCCAGAACGCAGTCACTGACCACACCTAACCGTAAGTCAGATTGGAAAATGGAATCTAGCTGTGTAGTCATTTGAAAAAGAAAACTGGTTTTGATCATCGTTTCAGCCAGAGTCAGCTCCTCCAATTCCTCTGATCCTGTAGCTTTCTCCTGGCTCTACCTGGCTCTTGGCTATTTCTGGAAACCACGGAGGGCTCTGTCAAAGCTCTTTTCCTTGATAGCACAGTTCCTTTGCTCCAAGGAGTGTCTCCTATAATTGCTCATCAATGTTTGTCTGTGTAAGCTTGAGTCATCTCCAGAGTCTCCTTTCTCCTCACTATCCCTCAGCTGCAGAGTAAAGCGATGGCTGAGGAGTCTGTGGAGTCACCATTCCCTGCTCTCCAACGCTAGGCAGGATCCGATTGCTGTCTCATAACCTTGTATCCATTCCGCTGTGGCTTGTGGTTGGAAACCCTTCTGTTTTGACATCAGTTTTACAATGATTGTTTTTAATGTTTTTGGCTCTTCTTAAGTGGGAATCCTCTTAACCTCGTGATTCTCGATAGGATTTCTCATCCTACTTTACTTTTAAGCTGTTACTGAAAGGAAGAATTTCACCCCCTCTTTACCTCAAAGCCTTGGTGTGACTCTTACTATTCTTCCTTTTTTATTACTTTGTGGAGGAAGAGGTGCTTCTCTTCTATGAGATCATCTCTTATAATATTGACACCATCACTGAATACTCTCTAGGACCATTTTCTTCATATGTCCTCGCTTTCTCAGGGCCTCTAATGGTTCTGCCACTTACGAGTATGTTTGTGGATTGAATGAACAGATGTATGAATGGCAAACTTACAGATGAAAAATTCTACTCTGTATGGTTACCTTTTTGTTTAACCACTAACCTTTGTTGAAATTCCTGAAATTGTGGTCTTCTTCCAGCTTCGTAAAAATCAGTCTTTAAGATCCCTGGACCTTATATGAAAAACTGGTGACTTTTCTAACCTAGAGACTTTTTCTCAGTTCACATAGATCTCTCTACAGCCTTGTCTCTATTGTTTACCTCTTATTTCCTGAAATTCCTTTAACTCTTAGGACCTCTCCCACCATCTCATTCTCAAGATAAAGATGCTTAGGCCTTTAGCTTTATTTGCTTTTCTCTGTTGTTGAGCATTTCATAGAATTCAGTCTTTAGTTTTCTATGTCCTGTTCTTTTTTTAATTTTTGCTTTTTAAATTTCTCTCTCTTGAATTTCTATACCACAAGAGCATCTAATGCAAATGTCACTCAGATTTGTACTTGAGCTTGCTACCAAGGGCCAACACCATTTTTCCTCTGCTGATCACCACTCATCTCCGTGGAGAACAATTGAAACATAGTAAATTATGGGACACCTTACTTCCGTTCTGACTTCTACTCACCCTAGCCCCCCACTTTAGGATGGTATACTTTAATTATTATTTTTTTGAATAACTTTAGTTTCAATTATAATTTGTTACTATAGAAGTATCAGAACATAAACATTAGAAAAAAAATATTGACCTCTAATCCCATCAGCTAAATTGAGTTAACGTTAATGTTTTGATGCCCAGAGTGGATATTGTACATGTTTATTTTGGGATCACATTCTGCATATTGTTTATAAATCTGCTTTTCATTTCAAATACCGTGAACATTTTTCTTTTCCAAAGTTACATTTATGTTATTTTTAGCGACTGCATACTTTTCTACTATTGAATTAACCATTGCATAAAGAATACTGCAGTTCACAGACTAGTAGACAAATCCTTGCTCACATCTTTATTTTTTTTTCAAGATGCATTCCTAGATGTGAGAACACTGATTCCAAGAGTCTATAGATGTTTGACGAGTCTGGCCCATCAGCATTGCTTAGAGGGCACCTTCAGGGCCTAGTGCATCAATCGAATAAGTACCCAAAATGTTCTTGTTTTGTTCCAAGCCCTGTACTACTGTTTCTCCAGCTTGTCCTCTCTCTAATTCATTTTTTTTTATTCTACTAGGTTAATCTTGCTTAACCTTTGTTTGCATCTGTCATTTACTGCTTGAAAACCTCACAAATACATCAGACCTTATGGCTTAAGTCAAACTCCTAGATTGCCAGTCAAGCCCTATCCCATTTCACACAAGTGTACACACACACACACACACACACACACTCAGTGTGACTATTTTATATCTGTTTAGGCTTATGTCCTGTCCTCCTGGCACTACAAACTCATTCCTGATTTTGTATTTTTGCATTCTCACCTGCCATTCTTTCAAAAGCCAAGAAGACATTGCAAATGTTCTCCTCCTCCAAAAGCACACTCAATCTCGATGCTATCTTTTGTCCCCAAACCCTGTTTGGTCCTCTCTTTGCCACCAAATTAACCACTGTGCAGTGTTAACCTGGGGTTCAAGTATATTAAGCTCCTTCCTAAACAGAATGCAATGAACTCTACTTTATGCCCCATAAATATATACAACATTTATTGAGCATATAATCACTATCTTCCGTTCTGAGGACACAATGACAGCTAAGTTAGCTATAGTTTCTATCTTCATCACACAGACAATCTAAGCGTTTGCTAAGTTTTTGGTTTCTTGAACTACCCATTTAAACATACTCTAAATACCCATAGTTTTCTCATAAACTCAGTTATGGGTTGCTACTCTACCCTTTTCTCAAAACTACTTTCTGATAAACTTACTTCAAAAATCAGGTGAGAACCTAGAAATTTAATGAATAAGCACAGCTCAGCTCATTATGTATGAAATTTAATTCCACTTTATCTAACCTAGCCAGTGTAATAAATAAAAGTATTCAAAGAATTGTAGAGGCAATGGTGCCCAATTTCATGGAGAGCACCTCAAAGTCAGTTCCAAGGCTGTCCATGGCAACAGTTATTGTATTTTAAAAAATACATATAATATTTTCTTATATTCTAATTTACTAATGTTAAATAAGATTTACTAAATGAAAGTAAACACAGATTATGCAAAAACATATGAAAGTAAATGGAGCTAGAATACAGCTGTGAAGGATTTGTACACTGAACAGCAAAAGCAATGCAAATGCAAATGTGATAGCCTTTATTTTTAGTCCCAAAATATTGGAATGAATTCAATTTGGATGGCGTCTCAGTGCTGTAAGTCACTTGATTAAGAAAACTGGAAATCCCCAGCTTTTGATAGGTATTATTAGAGTCTATTTTGCACTGTGAAATATGCAATTTAACATAATCTTAAATGTAAACTTTAAGAAAAATATCTTAACATTTAAGAAAATATTTTAATGCAGGTGTAAATATTGAGACTTCTGGGTCATAATTTTCCTAGTTAACAAAATCTCCAAGAACATGAGCAGGAAATGTTGGGGATAATTAGAGAGGTTTCATACTTTCATTTATAAGAAATAATTTACAGGGAAAGAAAGAGGAAATCTCACAAGTAAACAGAGTAGGCAGAAATCTAACTAGGGATATAAATGATCAATATTTCTCTTGGGTTAATATAAGAGTAAACTCAGGTTCAAGAAATTAGAAAATGTGAAACACCTATGATGTTAATAAAAGAAGAAAGTAAAGAAGCAACAATGATGATTTATTTACAATTACCCAGGAGCTTAATGAAAAATTTTCTTGGGCATAATGTCATGATTTTTATTATGTTTATTCCTCATACTTTCTATTCAAGATAGTCTAGGGAAAAATAGGAGACTCAAGACAATTAGTGAATGTTTTTTAATTTCAACATTTTATATGTAAAATTTTGAATGGTAATTTGAACTAGGGAAGACAGATTAGTTAAAGGTAGGATTGTTATTTCTTGATTTAAGTCACTGGAAAGTTAGAAAAGTTGGTATTTTAGAGAATAGTTTCTGAAAACAGAGGTAACACTTAATAACACAGTAGATTCTCCAGCAACTGAAATTCAAGCAATCGGCACTCTCAAACAACCAACAAAAATCTCAAGCAACTGGTAATTTTGCCAATTAACCTTGAGAGTCTACTGTGTATAACAAATTATACACACACACACACACACACACACACACACACACACCTACCTACCTACATACATACATGTGTATACATACACACATATATCATATATATGAGGGCTGTCCAGAAAAAAATCCAGCCATAAATGCCTCTATTTTTTCATATTACATGGCTGGATACCTTTTGAACAGTCCTTGTATATTTACAAAAAATAATGAAAATAATGAATGCTGCATTTCTATGTTTGCTCTCTCTTTACCACATAGAGCGTAGGCTATTCCATGATGCTCTGAAGTTTTAGAAGTTTTTGTACCCCTTGAACATCAGTTTTACTTTATCTTCACAGGAAATGTGTTTCTAAGACACAAGATAACCATGTCTCCCGATATAAACCACATATATGTCATTACTGAATGGATATCAGCAAACTGAATTCAAAAATGGTTTTGCACTTCAGTTTACATAGTCTATTTCTTTTTAAAGCTGAACACACCATTTTGCTAAATAATACATTTTGTTTTCAAAGATAGTGTTCTCTTGGTAACAGGGCTTTTAGAAATACTACTTCAGACCTCAAAACTCTTACCAATGAGCTGAAGTCAAAGAATTGGAATATGAAGAAACTTTTGAAGGGTAAAATAGGTCACAAATCTGGTTCTTGTGTGTCACTGCAGTTGAAGTTGCTCAAGAAGAGGCTGTATCCTCATGTGGAAGATGTGCTCAGTTAAAGGACTTTGCTGTGAGGATGTTGTAACTAGATTAGCAGTGTATCTTTATCATTTTTCTTTGGATCTCAGGTTTAGAGTATATGGTCATTAACATCCACTCGAGTCCATTTTTGTCTAATTTCATTTCGTCTTTTGTTTCTTTCCCCAATCCTTACTTTATTCTTTATCCCAATTTTATTTTCATAAATCTAACTCACTCCAATATGTTTAATTTATTCTTGGGTATGAATGTATTTTTATAAAATGTGTAGACTTTATAAATGTATGTGTTTTAAATTTGCAAAAATGCTATTATTTATTAATTTCATTTAGTTTCCTGCTTTAGACATTTGATACTCTCTATCTATGACTGATGCATATTATATCGAGTTCATAATCAGTAGTTTTAAAACTTTTGTTTTTGGCTGCAGAATCCTTTGTTAGAATGAAATTGCATAGACCATCAGTCGTGACAGACAGATGAAAGTAGGGCTGCTTTGACTAGGGAGGGTGTGTGAGTGTCTGAAATCTGCTTTCTCTTCCCTTATTCCCTAAAGTGGTTCCTGAAGCACCTCTTCTGAACTAAGAGTACTTTGGAGCACAATATGGAAACTCTTCAACTAAAAGCTTTCTAAATTTTACCCTCCCACTCCTTTCCCAAGATCTAACCTTCTATAAAATGCAGTACAGTCATACCCACATAGAGACTTTTTGGTTTGCCGTGAACCACATATACAGCAGTGGTGCTATTAGATTATAATGGAGCTGAATAATTCCTATCAGCTAGTGACATCGTAGCATCCTAATTCTGTTGTGTAATGTGTTACATATTTGTGGTGGTGATTGTACAAACAAACCTACTGTGCTGCCAGTCACATAAAAGTATAGTACATAGAGTTATGTACAGTGCATAATACTTTATAATGATAATAAATGATGTTACTAGTTTATGTGTTTATTATACTATTCCCTTTATCATTATTTGAGAGTAATTCTTTTTTTAATTCATTTTTATTAGTTTCAAGTTTACAAAAGAACATAATGATTAGATATTTACACATCTCACTACCCATCTAACACCTTACATAGCTATTACAATACCTTTGACTATATTCCCTATGCTGTATTCTACATCATATATATATATATACACATACATACATACATATATACACACATATATATGATATAAACTATATATATTTTAAATTATAGTTGATATTCTACATTATTTTATGTTATTTTTAGGTGTACAGTGCAGTAGGCAGGCATTTATATAATTTATGAAGTGCTCCTCCCAATAAGTCTAGTGCCCATCTGACACCATACATAGTTTTTACATTATTGACTATACTAATTTTCTCCATACTATATTTTACATCCCTGTGACAATTATGACTACCAATTTGTACTGCCTAATCCCTTACCCCTTTCCACTCATCTCCCACACCCTTGCCATTTAACAATCAATTTATTCTTTGTTTCTATAAGTCTATTTTTGTTTTGATTATTCATTTATTCTGTTCTTTAGATTTCACATGCAAGTGACATCATATGGCGTTTGTCTTTCTCAGTCTGAATTATTTCACTTAGCATAAAAATCTCTAGATACATCCATGTTGTTGCAAATGGTAATATTTCATTCTTTTTTTATGGCAGATTAATACTCCATTGTATAAATGTACCACAATTTCTTTATTCATTTATTTTGGGCACTTTAGTTGTTTCCATATCTTGGCTATTGTGAACATGGGGTGCATATATTTTTTTGAGTTTGTGTTTTGAATTTCTTTGGGTAAATACTCAGGAGTGGAATTGCTGGGTCATACAGTACATAGTTCTATTCTTAATTTTTGGAGGAATCTCCATACTATTTTCTATAGTGGCTGCACCAATTTGCAATCCTATCAGTAATGCACAAGGGTTCCTTTTTCTCCACATCCTTGCTAACACTTATTGCTTGTCTATTTATTGATGATAGTCATTCAGGAGTGAGGCGGTATCTCATTGTGGTTTTTCTTTGAATTTCTCTGCTGATGAGTGACATTGAACATATTTTTGTATGTCTATTGGCCTGAATAGAAATGTCTATTTAGGTTCTCTGCCCATTTCTTAATTGGATTGGTTTTGTGGTGTTGAGGTGTATGAGTTTTTTATAAATTTTGGATATTAACCTCTTGTCAGATGTATCACTGGCCAATATCTTCTCCCATTCAATAGAACATCTTTTTGCTTTATTGATGGTTTCCTTTGCTGTGCAAAACCTTCTTAGTTTGGTGTAATCCTATTTGTTTATTTTTTCTTTTGTTTCCCTTGCTTGAGGAGATATATCACTAAAAATACTATGAAGGGTAATGTCTGAGATTTTACTGCCTATATTTTCTTCTACGAGTTTTATGGTTTTGGGTCTTACATTTAAGTCTTTAATAAATTTTTAATTTATTCTTTTATATGGTGTAAGAAAGTAGAACAGTTTCTTTTTTTATTTTTTTGCATTTATCTGTCCAGTTTTTCCAGCATCTTTTCTTGACTAGACTATCTTTACTCTAATGTAAATTCTTGCTTCTTTTGGCATGGATTAATTTACCATATGGACATGGGTATATTTCTGGGCTCTCTATTCTGTTTCATTCATCTATGTGTCTGTTTTTATGCCAGTACCATGCTCTTTGGATTACTAAGGACTTGTAGTATAATTCCCCAGGAGTGCTGTGGCTATTCTAGGTCTTTTCTGGTTCCATGTAAATTTTAGGTTATTTGTTTTGGTTCTGTGAAAAATGCTGTTGGTATTTTGATAAGCATTGCATTGAATCTACAGACTGCTTTGGGTAGGATAGACATTTTAACTACATTAATTATTCCTATCGTGAGCATGGTATATGCTTCCGTTTATTTGTATTTTCTTTAATTTCTCTCTTCAATGTCTTATGATTTCCTCAGCACTTAATTGGATTTTATTTCCTTGGTTAAACTCATTTTTAGGTATTTAATTTTTTGATACAATTATAAATGGGATCGTTTTCTTAATTTCTCATTCTGCTTGTTCCTTATTGATGTATAAAAATGTAAGCAATTTCTTAATATAAATTTTGTGTTCTGCCACTTTACTAAATTTGTTTATCAGGTCCAATAATTTTGGGGGGAATCTTTGGAGTTTGCTACATATAGCATTATGTCATCTGCAAATAATGACCTTTTTACTTCTTTCTTCCTGATTTGGATTCCTTTTATTTCTTTTTCTTGTCTGATTACTATGGCTAGGACTTCCAGTACTATGTTGAATGAAAGTGGTAAAAATGGACATCTTTATCTTTTTATTTATCTTAAGGAGAATGCTTTTAGGTTTTCTCCATTGAGAATGGTATTAGCTGTGGGTTTGCCATATATGACCCTTATTATGTTGGGATACATTCCTTCTATTTCCACTTTGCTGAGAGTTTTTATCATAAATGGATGCTGGATTTTGTCAGATGCTTTTTCGGCATCTATTGGTATCACCATGTGATTTTTATTTTTTATTTTGTTTATGTGGTATACCACATTAATTGATCAATCTTGCATACCAGGAATGAATCCCACTTGATCATGATGCATGACCTTCTTACTGTATTGCTGAATTTGGTTTGCTAATATTTTGTTGAGGATTTTTGCATCTATATTTATTAGGGATATTTAACGTAGTTTCAGTTATTATTGTCAGTGATTTTTAAGCATGCCAATTATGGATCAGTAGTTGAAAACAGGAATGCTTAAAAAAACAAACTTCATGTGGATTATATAACCTGTTGCCAAGTACTTCCCAATACATATCCACAGCTACAAGTACACCCACACCAGGATATAGTAAAAAGGCGCGTGCCTTAGATACTACACAGCAGAAAAGGAAATACTCTGAAGAGTATATTAAATACTGGTTTTCATTTGTAGGGGATGATGACTATCATAAACCTTTGTGTCTTGTGAGTGAGGAAATATTATCCAATGGTTGCATAAAACCCTCTCTACTCACGAGACATTTATAAACTAAACATCCTGTGTATAAAAATGAAGAAATACTTTATTTTTGATGCTTAGAAAAATGTCCAACTGTTACTTCATACATGATGTCAAGAAAGAAAGGCAATGAGAATGCAGTTGAGGTTTCATACTATATTAATTATTGTGTAGCTAAATGTGGTAAAATCACACCATAGCTGAAGATTTAATTTCTCCTTGTATTAAGGATACTGTTTTTTTTTTTTTTTGTATATTTGGGAAAGAACATGTCCACAAAATCAATACTATTGCTTTTCAAACAATACAATATCTTTACAAATTTAGGAAGTGTCTGACAATGTTGAAACTGTAGTAATAGATAGAATTTGAAATCCAGGTTGATTAAAGTGTAGATGTTGCCAGTTTATCTATTTTGCTAATCATTGTGGAGTACTTGGTAGGAAAAGAAATTGAGGAAAACCTGTTGCTTTGTTACCCATTGACAGAGCATACCACAGGTGAAGATATTTTTAATGCAATGAATGGTTATTTCATTGAAAAGAATGTTAGTTGGTCAAATTGTTGTGGTGTGTGCACTGATGGAGGCAAGCCTATGTTAGGTTGTTTATAGTCCTACATGGTCAAATTAAAGAAGTAGCTCCCCAAGTACCATGGAGTCACTGCTGCATTCATAGGCTAAGTCTTGTATCCAAGCCTCTTCCTAGTGAGCTGAAAGATGTTATTGATAGACTACAAAAGTTGTAGAAGTTATTAAATCACAACCATCTAATTCCAGATTGTTTAAAGCATTGTGTGAAGAAATAAACAGCATTCACAGCACATTACTTCTGCATATGGAGGTAAGGTGGCAATCTCATGGCAAAGTACTTACATGGATATTTGAACTTACACATGAAGTCCAGGTATTTTTTGAAGACCATCATTTCTCTCTTGCTCCAAAGTTTCAGGACAGTGATTGGCTTCAGAGTATTGCATATTTATCAGATATTTTTCTAGAAATAAACAAACTCAAGGTCGGACTTCAAAACAGCTCAATCACTATATTCAAAGTAAATGACAAAATAGAGTCAATGATTTAACAACTGGACTTTTGGAAAGCATGTATTGAAAAAGGCCATCCTGAAGTTTTGAAACTCTGCATAACTTCTTATCTGAGAATGACTTGCACCTATCCCAAAACATGAAGAAGAATATAGCAAGTCACTTGGAAGGTCTTAAAGTGTCCTTTCACAAGTACTTCCCTCAACATGGAAAAAGAAACAACTGGATTGCAGGTCCCTTCGATGAAGAATTTTTCAAAGAAACTAAGCTATCAACCAGAGCAATTACTTAGCTTTCAATCAATTCTTCTTTAAATTCTAATTTTAGAAGAGAGCATCTTATTATCTTCTGGTTGGATGTCAGTGAAAAATATGAACAGCTCAGTGAGAAGGCCCTCAAATACCTCTTGACATTTATTAATACTAAACTAGTGGAGAGAGCTTTTTCTTCTTACACGGTCATAAAAAATAAGTACTGCAACAAGCTTAATGCAAGTCTGGATTTAAGACTGTATCTTGCATCTTTTTATCCTGATTTCATTAAAGCAAGCTCAATGATATCACTAACAGTGTTTCAATTGGTTAGTGATCTGCATAACCATTATTACAGACTTTTCAGATAACACAAATATATATCATTATCAATAATAAATTGAAATTAGCTAAATACTTGATCATCATTACCAATAGTTAACTGTTATGAATATTGTAAAATTAAATCTGTGGTTTATACTTTTAGTGCAGTAATTTTTTCCCTAACTTATTACCTCATTTCTACTATTTTACATTAAGATAAGGTACTGAACAAAAGTGTCAGTATTTAAAATAAGTTTTAAAAACAAGGGATAAATTATAAAAATGGGTTTAAAAGGGGTACACAAATGGGAAAGGGTTGAGAACCACTGTTCTAGGCTTTTTAGAATTGGTGTGTCTTCCTTCATGTTTTCTGATTCTTTCGTTGTACTTCTTGCTAATGTCAGTTTGCTCATCATTAGCAGCCAGTGTTTTCTACCTGCCCTTAATTGCCATTTCTTATCTGTTATTAATAGAGAGACCAGATAAGCAAGCTACTAAAAATTGGCTCTAAGTTGCACAATTCTTCTTAAATGTCCTAATCTCCTCTGAATAAATTGCACAACATTTAATGTTTTGAATTTGTGGCAGCTCTTTTTTTTTTTTTTAACCAGGTACAAGAAATTTTATTTATAAAACATTTTTTACATAAAAAACAATTATCATATTCCAGCATATTATTTTGCATATGGACATCATTATTGATTTCTAGAGTTAAACTTTTAACTCATAAGCATAAATAAAAGAATTCAAAACTTTTTTTCACTTAACTTTCTGGTTCTTGTCTCTCTTGGACAGTGGAGTTTTCTACATGAGTGCCTGAGAGACTGAATTAGCTTTCACCATGGCTCTTTTTGGGAAATACATATTCAGGAAGATTGCAGGTCCCATTAACCTTCTACTTCTCTCTGATTGGGATTCATTTGTCTTCAAGACCCAAATAGTTTTTCAGTCACTAAATTATTTTTGCTTTACTGAAGTAGTCAAATGGATTCCTGAATAGATCTCAAACTTTCTGACAAGAAACTTCTTGGATAATTGGTGGTTATAATTTATTATTTCTCTCATGATACCTAAACTATTCCAAGGATTCTCAGTTCAGATGCATAAAGATATTTCATTGTTTTGTTGTTAATACTAGCTGTACTAAATACAATAAATGTCTTTTAGAAGGTAAAGATATTTTTTGATGACTTTATAATGCTGGGAGATGGATTTACCTATTATTAGTATTTTTAATAATGGTGATGTCAACAAAGCCTAATGGATGTCTCACTGGGGTTATTTCTGACAGCAAGGATTTGCCTGTATTCAGTTTCATTTTGGAGAAAAGGATTCAATGCACAGTGAATCTAAGTGCAAGGGGATTTATAATAATTCTTGTGCTTTAATGGGATTCCACCATGTTCATTTAAATAACAACAATGCCATAGTCTTAAAGAAAAGAGTTTCATATCAGTGTACTCAAGCTTCAGCTAAAACATGCTGATTCTAACATAAAATTCTCAGTAGTTAGTGTCATTTATTCTTTTTTCTCCCTGATCTGACTCAAAAACCACAGGATTTATACAGAGTCTATGGCCTATGTGCCCCATTGTTTTGCCATTATTTTTTTGTCTTGTTCTTTTTTTTTTTTTTAAAATTTTCAAACTATTTGTTGCTCTCCTTAGCTTTGCAACCTTTATTGATCTCATTCTGGGGTGATACATTGGAATGAAAAGTGGGAGCCCACTTGTCTCCAGTAATTCTCTGTAATTCCCATCAGCAAGGAATGAGATAGTTGGAACCCCATGCAGTGTTTAGAAAGCGCTCATAAAGTGGAAAGATTTATACCTATGGCAAGAGTCCAGGATATAGGTTTAAATGAAAAATGATGGTTTAAATACAGTATTATGATCCCATGTTTGTGCAACAATAGCACATAAAAATAACAATGCAGCAATGCGTAGGTATATGTCTGAAAGAAAAATCACCCTATTATTAAAAATATTATAATTGGGGAAAGGGGAACTAAGAGGGAAGTACTTGAAGAATACTTAATTCTTCATTGTATGGCCTTACTAAACAAATATGCATATATTTCTAGTAAAATAATGCTGCTTTTTGGGCTATTTTATAGAAAAGCCTGGAGAAGCTGATTCATGGATTTCTCTGGCTGCATAAAAAAGGATGGCATAGAAAAAAGATGGGTTTCCTAGCTAGGATCACTGTCAAATGCCCACTCCGCCCAGGCTGGTAACACCATATTCCATGAGCTTACCACTGAGACTATCTAGCTGGTAGAAGTTAAATAAAATTGAAGGATAGACTTTCTGTCACCCTCCAAATCACTGAAAATAATTGGACTGACCCTCTGATAGACCCAGAAGAAATTTTCACAGAGGTACATTGACCCAATTCTCCATAGTCATTTTCTGACAGTGGTTGGGTTGCTTGTATTTAATTGGATTGGAAAGAGGAAAGGAGTGAAGTTATACATTTAGAATCATGTCTACCTTGAGATGAGCTCCTGACATGTATGGGCCTGGGGTCAACCTCAGACTGACCACTGGGAAATGATGCAGAGTCATTTTTTAAACATTGCTTTTCAATATCATAGTCTGTAGACTTAGGGTCCTAGACAACCAGACTTACAATTTCCATGAGCTGTTTTTACAGTTCTGAGTATTAAAAAACCTCTCTAATTCATTTATTTAAGAAATGAAGGGAAGTCTATCTGACCCTGTCTTTCTGTGTGTTGAGCAGAAGAGAATAGCAAAACCTCTCTTTACAAATGTGAATTACGAAAGTTTTTTTTTTTTTGCTTTAGAATAAATGTAAAAATGTCAACTAGAAAAAAAATGTCCTTTAAGTTTTCTTAATATAAAAAAATGCATTGTAGGTACTCAAGAATTTTCATATAGTAGTGGTAGAAGAGTGGCGAATTGTGTAGCCATCTTGGAGCTCAATTGGGAAGTTCTGATTAAGAATGAAAATTAACATAGTTTATTGCTTTGGATATCTTTTGCTACATTAAAAGAACTCAAAATTTAGTGGTGAAAATTTTTACTATTATTTCTTACACCTCTGTGGATTCACTGGACTCAGCTGGAGGGTTCTCACTGGGGTCTTTCATGTGGCTTAAATCAGATGATAGCTAAGGCTATAATTATCCAAAAACTCAATAGAGCTAGACATCTAAGATGGCTTTTTCACTCATAACATATATGTGACTCAGCTTAAATATCTGGAACAGATGTGGATTGGTTGTCCTCTCTCTCTCTCTCTCTACCCACATGATATTTCCATATGGTTAGCCTGGACTTGTTCACAGCATGGAAGTATCAGGATAGTCATACTTCTGACATAAAGGTAGACTTTCCTCAGGTGGAAACTGCAAAACTTTTTTATGACCTGGCATCAGAAGTTCAAGAACACAATTTCCACTGCATTATAGGCCAAATAACTAAGTAAGACCAGTTCATTTTCAAGGAGATAGTTATTATACGCCACCTACTCATGACGTGAGGAGCAGCATAAGTTTACAGTGAGGTAAGGAATTGGTGGTAGTAATCTTCAGAGACTACCATACCTATGAATAGGCAAGTCCACATCTTTCTAATGGCCCTATAAAAATGAATGCACTTGTACTCACAAGACAAGTAGACAAATATTTACTGTAGCCTTTATGTTTCCTCCCCCAAATTAACTTAAATACCCATCATAGGTGGATGTATAAATAAACTGGTAAATTCTTGTTAATACTAAAAAGAATATATTAAATCTGTATAAGGTAACATTAACATATCTTCAATACACATTATTAAGAAAAAATTTTCAGAATTCTATGTACAGTACAGCACTATTTATGTAATACTACATAATTTCCATGAAATCTCTTTTTATGTTATACATGTGTAGTTATATATTCAAAAGCATGGACACATGGTCTAGAAGGAGGTGTGCCACAAAGTGGAAGTTTGGTGATGGGAGAGGATTGGAACTGTTCATGGGGGTGGAGAGTGTTTAGCCTTGTATGTCGTGTCTCAAAGTCTTTTTGAAATAGAGTAAGTTTTTACTTGATTGAGTAAAAATTAATTAAGCATATACAATATACATTTCTTTGAGTTTCTAAAAATTTTCACAGGTAGATAAATATGCAGAAGTAGAAGTAAATAATGTTGGGTTAATCATACATGTACAGTGGATTTTCTATAAAGTGATATGCATTGCTTCGTGAATAGTCAGGTCAATATCCAGCTGAGCATGAATTACAATACGGTGTTTTAAAATGTTTCCATAGCTCATATCCAAATACATCTTTTTCAAGTACTAAAGAGAAAACTAAAGAAAAAAAAAGGCAAAAGTAAAGAACAAAATAAGGTGCTACAACTGCCACGGAGGGAGAGAAGTTGCTTCTCATGCCCTCTACTTTTTCTACTTGCAGTTGTGTCTTTCTCAGCAGCTCTTTCCCAAATGCAAATTTCTATTAGTGTTTAGTGGAAGCCTAATAATTGGATGGAAATATGGAGACCTGATATTCAAGCAAATGTAGGTGAAAGTAAAAGGGTTTGACTCTCCTTTCCCTTTTCTCCATTCCTCCCATTAGACCTTGCCAGAATTTCCACACGGAACGTACTTTCCAGAACGTTAATCAGCTATGACCCAGTACCTCTCTTCTCACAACAACCCTACTCTGGGCATGGGATACGCCTCCAGATCTATTATTTACTTTTCTACCCTCTACTCTGCCACACAGTCTTGTATGTATTGGTTTTATCACAGATTTTCTGCATCCTCTGGATTCGGATTGGATTTGATCAATGAGGAGGCTCAGCCTAAGGTCAGAGAAAAGGAAGAGGGTGAGGCCCAGATATTAAATCTTTTTGTGAAAAACTGCCTTGGGCTGGCTGTGTCTATCAACTGAAAGTCACTCTAAGGGCAGCTTTTCGTGTAGTATTTGACTCTTCCCCATTGCCTTCTTTCTGTCCTAAGGGTGTTTGTTAATGACTTAGACACTATGCTCCCAGTCACTTTGTTGTCCACTGGTGTTACCATATGCTTACAGCTTTGTCATAACCTCTTATAAACCCTCCACAAATTATTTTATGTCCAGTTCTGAGTGTACCATCTATTTTCTTTTGGAATCAGACTAATTTACGGGGTATATATGTGGTGGGGGGACAACATTCTTCTCTCACCCCAAAACTTTCATTTTTGTTACCCATCATGATAAAGACATTCATTGTGTACACCAATTTTACACACACACACACACACACACACACACACACACACACATATGTATATATATATTTATAATTTCATATTGGAAGTTTTTGATGTAATAGGTAGATGTTTCAGTAAACAGCATAACATAGTAGGTACCTAAAAATCTGCAAGTGGCTGGAGAAGTCTGAAACTCCGACAACCTATTTGGAGTATCATAAAAACAGGACTTGCCCACAAATCTGAAGAAGAATATGAGAATTTAAAGACATTTACCCAAAAGTCAGACATCAATCCACCCCAGGTGCCTTTATTGCTAATCTACAAACTGTTTATTATGAGATGTAAGTTGATAAATGTAGGGTAGGTTGAGGGGACAAAGTTCAATTGAGAAGAACATGAAGTTTGTTGGCTGAGTTGCCTCAGTCAAATCCTCTGAATTGGGCTTAATAGAGGGCATGTGTTTCCATTTTCTACTATGTCCCGTAAAATCAATTACATATTGAAAGATTTTATAAGCCAGACTAATCTTTGTACTATGTTTCCATGCAATTTAGAAAAATAGTAAGGGAATAGGTGGGGACAGTAGGTATCTGGTACATACTTTGCCTATTTTCTAAATAGACACGACAGTATTAGCTTATGGAACTCTTATTTTGTAAATAACACTAGAAAAATTATCGGATAATTTCCAGCAAGCACCTACTTCATTGTGATAACAGACAGTAATCAGAGAGCACCAGTAGTGGCTGAAATAATTAATAATAATGAAGAATGCCTAACATTTGTTAAATATTCTATTACTTAGGTTTTGGGGGGTTTTTGTTTGTTTGTTTTTGTCTTTTTTTAGTTTTTTTTTTTTTTTTTGCATTCCAAGTTAAAAAAAGTATCAATTAAAGTGGTTTAACAAGAAGGGTGTTTAGTTTTCTCACATGCTAAAATGTCTACAGGGAGGTGGTTTTAAGTTTTGTCAATACAGCAACTCAGAGATATTCCTTGATTTAGCTTCTTTATAACTCTCTTAGCTTTCCCCTCATGGTAGCAAGATGAAGGCCACAGCTCATAAAACAACATCTAGGAAGAAAGGGGACAATCTTTTTTCTCCGAGTCTCTCTTTTATCAAAGGGGAAAATCTAAGGAGCCCCCAGCAAAATTCCCTGAAGTTTCATTAACTGAAACTGAGTCTTAAGCCTACCCCTAAACCTCTCATTGTCAAAAGAGTTCCCCAGTTGGGTGTGAAGGACAAGTTCACCTTCTCTAAATATATTGCTGCCCCATAGCAGAGTAACAGCTATCATTTATTAACAAGAAAAATGGTTTGGGGGTAGGTAATGAGTATTGTCTTGCACAAAAATCCTTCTATGGGCTTGACACGCTGAGAAGTATTTTGCAGTCTCTTAATTCTGTCTACAATTCAATAAAGTTTACATTATTAGCCACATATAAGAAAACTGAGGAATAGGAGACTACATAACTCATCTAGTAAGTAATGAAATAGAAAATCTTTCATTCATCAGACATTTATTAAATACCTGCTGTGTATAATAAAGATATAAAGAGAAAAAAACAGTCAGTACCTGTTCTCAAATTGTTCAGAGTGTAGTGGGATAGTAATAATGGCCTTGCAGGTGGTAAAGGCAGCTCATGTAGGTGCGTATCAACTCCACTAAAGGCCCCAAAGGGAGAGTAATTCCCTCTACATGAGTGGGTCCAGAAGGTTCCCAGGAAGACTGATCCTTACAGGATAGATCAACTAAAGCCCATGCAGAAAGATGGACTAGGGCAGAAAGGGCACTTGAGGCCAAGGAACAGTATTGGAAAGGTTTAACTCATCATGAGAAAAAAAT
Source organism: Lyroderma lyra (assembly GCA_004026885.1). Lineage (NCBI taxonomy): Eukaryota > Metazoa > Chordata > Mammalia > Chiroptera > Megadermatidae > Lyroderma > Lyroderma lyra. Next base: position 84,411 of record PVJL010003570.1, on the reverse strand, counting down.
GTTCCTTTTCTATTTGTCAAGCTTTACAATGTTAATTGGAAATTGTGTCTCTCGGGGAATTAGAGCAGATATAAGAGACAATGATCCTAAACCAATTTAGAAATGTGCTCCTCTACCTTTGTTGAAATGACTGCTTCCAAATTGCATTAAAGGTAACCTTTCTATGTTCACAGCTAAAAAGAAATTCAAAGAAAGGAAAAATTCCTTTCTTAGATAGACTTTTTAGACAGCTCCAATTTGTTTTCAGAGAAGCAAATAATTAGTTGCAAACTCCAAATGTCACAAAATTTTATCATTTCTCCTATGGAGTAGATTTCCTCAAAGAGGACATTTCTGATTTTTTTTTTCCAGTCAATTCAAGAGAGGTTATATAGAACTGTGGTTAGGGAGTGGAAGGAAAGGTAAAGGAAAGGTGAAAATTGATTTAAGAAAAAAAAAAAAAGAAGACATTTTTAACTAAGATAATTTCAACAGCGTTAAATAAACCTTCTTCAGCAGGACTTAAAGGACCATGTATTTCTTTCATGTGAAGTATTACTCTTCAGTAATGAAAATCTTTTGGTAAAACACCATAAATTAATTCAAGAAACAATAGCATTTCTCCTCTTAACTTTATCTCCTGCAGAATGTTCTATGTGAACCTTTGCCTTTTCTATACTAGAGTTAATGACTTCTAAATGACCCATATCATTCTCTCCCCCTTGCCAGTCCTTCCTACCATTTCTTTTTGTCCCAATCCATCCTGTGGGTGAGCCAAAAGCATTCAGCGTATATTGGTTGGCAGTCTTCACTTGAAGAGTTTGGTGTTAAGTAAAAACATCTAGAAGAGTCCAACCAGCACATTTCAGAGACAGAACAAGTGGTGACTGGGTGAAGGGATCAGGGATTAGAACTCTGGCAGGCATTTTATCTTATAATAAACAAAATGTAATCCAACTGTTAATTCACTGATAAATCAGTTTTTAAAAATTTTGCATTGTTGTTTTTTGTTTGTTTGGGAGGATAACAAATTTAGAGCTGGCTAATGAGAATCAGCTCTCTCCATCTGTCTTGAGCACTCTGTACTTACTGAGAAACCCACCATCTAAGGAGGGCTGAGCTATCACCGAGTGAGTACACACTTGATTTCCTATAGCAAATTGTCCTTAATGCTGTCATGGATTCAGGTAAAAATGACATGTTTTAAATCCAACTGGAAAATAGACAGTCATAAAGGAGAGCTTAGAACTCACGTAGGGAGCAGGGAAGAACGTGTAAGTTGTAGCTTTAGTACTTCCCAACCTCATGAAAATACAAATTATTTAAGAGAACATTAATAATTTAATAGCAATATAGTTGGGAATCTTGAGAAAATAAATTGTATTTCCTTCATTGGAAATGACAATGACATGTACAAGGGCAGGCTGATAAATTTTGCTTCTACTTAAATAGAATATGAATGGGAAAAGATATTTTAATGAAATAAAAAAAGAGAGCATACCTACATCATTTATTTTCAAAGCTGCATAATTATTTTTCTACAAAATCACCACATAGTTCAATACACTTCTACCAATGCTGCACTAGTTTTTGAAATCCATCCTTAAAAAAAGTTGGTGTTTTATTTTTGAAATAATTTTCTCACTTCACACTTCACCTCTTCATCATAGGTGAATCTCTGGCCCTTCAAATGTTCATTTAGATTGGGGAATAGGTGGAAATCACTAGAAGCCATGTCTGGGTTTTATAGTGGATGCCGCAGCACTGAGAAGTCCAGGCATGGAATTGCATCTCTTGTTGCTGCACTCGTGTGAGGCCTGGTGTTGTCGTGTTGAAGAAGTGTTTCATTTCTTATTCCAATCCACCTGATTCTTCTTTTTAATGTTGCAAGAGTTTCAGTATAATATTCAGAGTTTATTGTGATTCCTTTTTCAAGAAATTTTGCAAGAACAACATGTTAATATTTTCCCAAAGCAGTCAACATGACCTTCCCAACGGATGCCTGAGTTTTGTATTTTTTTTGGCTGAGGTGATCCCTTATGGCAGTATTCCATGGACTGCCTTTTGTTCTCAGGTCATAATGATGGACCCAAGTTTCATCACCTGTAATGATCTTCCTTAAGAAGTCCTCGTCTTCTTTTTCAAAACTTTCAAAAAAAAAATTGGAGGAATGTTTTTTGCTGTTAAAAATTCAGAAAGAGCGTGCTGTTTGAACCAAACATCTGAACACTGTTCCATTTTGAGGTGCACTGGGTGAAAAAGGTAAGAATCTGGAAGTCCAAGGTCAAGAATGATGGAGGGGAGATGTCCTTTGACTACACAGACCCAGTTATATTCAGAGATGTCTAATGTAACAGAAACTATTACAGTGGAGGCAAAATTTATCATCTGGCCCTCATATTTAGGTTTTTAAAATTGTTTTTAACCATCACAGAACTCTTTATGGAAATTTAATAACTATGAGACATAGGCAGGTTTGTATCCTGTCTATTATAATATATGAATTGAATAAGGGTGGTAGATCCTACGGTTAAAATGAAGTTAATAATCATGCCCTTCATTTGTTTTATTTTTCCTCAAAAAATGTGGGAAATACCGTGACTGATGATTTTAGAATAAGCAGTCCCTTCTCAGAGGTTCCATGGCATAATGGGCCTTGGTCAGATGCATTCAAAGATCTAGCCCAAGAGGGGGTTGTGGCCTCTGTTGCTTATATCATAGTTCCCTGAAGAATTTAATTCACCCTAAATTACCTAGAAGTTGGAGTTCATGATATAGTGATGATGGACATGTATTGGAAAGGCTGTTTTGTAATTCCTGTCCTGTTTCCTTCTGTTTACCTTTGCTACAATCTATAAGCAATTGGTAGCTTCTGAGATAAGACAGCATCCTCCCTTGCAGTTAGTCACTACAAGACACCAGGTATTAAAGAACGTGTTCACTGCCTCATGGAACTCTGATTCCATCATATGAACAAAACACACTTGAGACCTAACTAGCACATAATGAGGTACCAAATACAGACTGTGTAAAACTTTTAGAATTCAGAGAAAGGAGACATTCATGTAAGCTGAAGCAGCTTCTTGAAGAGAAGGGTACTGAATTACACTTTTAAAAGTGATGAGATATTGGACTAGAGAGAAAATGAAAACTTAGTAAGGGAAAAAGAATGGCAATGGTAAGAAATGGGGCACTAAAAGTCGGGTCTTGTAGAGACTGAGCTAAGCCTCTGATTCCCAGAACTAAAGTCTTTCAGCCCCCACAACGATACCCCACAGCATCCTATTCTGTAGTTTGGGTCGTTCTAGGCTCTTGCTGGTAATCCACCTCCTTGGAGTTGTGGCTCCTCCTCCTCTTTCTGTTACTGAAAATAAGTGCTCCAGGTACCACCTCTGTCCCATTCTTTCTTCCCTTCAGTTTCAATGCGAAATAATTGACATATATCACCGTATAAGTTTAAGACATACAGCATGATCGTTTAATTTACATACATTGTGAAATAATTACCATAGTAGGTTCAGCTTACATCCATCTTTCCATATAGATACAATAAAAAGTAAAGGAAGAAAAAAAATATTTTTGTCCTTGGATTGAGGACACTTAGAATTTACTCTCCTAACAATTTTCCTGTATAGCTTATAGCAGTGTTAACCATAGCCATCACGTTGCACGTTACCTCTTCAGCACTTATTTTCCTTATAACTGGAAGTTTTTGACTCTCTTCCTCCAGCTTCCTCTCCCCTAAACTCTGCCTGTGGTAACTACAGTTGGATTTCTGTTTCTATGAGGTGTTTTTATGTTTGTTAGTCTTGGTTTGTTTTTTAAGATTCCACATATAAGTGAGATCACGTAGTATTTGCCTTTTCTCTGTCTGACTTATTTTACTTGGCGCAATGACGTCACGGTCTGTCTGTGTGGTTGCAGACAGTAGCATTTCCTTTTTTTAATGGTGAAATAATTCGTGTGTGTGTGTGTGTATGTGTACCCACAACATTTTATCCATTCATCCATTGATGGACACTTATTATAGATTGTTTCCATGCCTTGCCTATTATAAATAATGCTGCTATGAACATGGAGGTGCAGATATCTTTTTGAGGTAGTGTTTTTGTTTCCTCTGGATGTATTCCTAGAAATGGAATTGCTAGATCATATAGTAGTTCTATTTTAAATTTTTTGAGGATCCTTTATACTGTTTTCCATAAGTGGCTGTGATAATTTACGATCTCACCAACCCTAAATAAGGGGTTCCTTTTCTCCACATCCACTCCAGCCTTTATCTCTTGTCATTCTGATAACAGCCATTCTAACAGGTGGGAGGTGATACCTCATTGTGGTTTTCATGTTCATTCCCTAGAGATTAGTGATGTTGAAATCTTTTTATGTACCTGTTGGCCTTTTATATACCTTCTTTGGAGAAATGTCTCTTTGGGTCTTTTGGCCATTTTAAAATTTGGTTATCAGTTTTTTTGGAGTTTGTTTTTTTTTTGCTATTGAGTTATATATGTTCTTTATAGATTTTGGATATTAACTCCTTTGCAGATGTCTTGTTTGCAAAATTTTTTTTCTCATTCTATAGGTTTTCTATTCACATTATTGATGTTTTCTCTCTCTCACATTTTAAAGAGAACTTTCTCAGCTATACCTTCCTGTCCCCTTTCATATCCAGTGTTTCCTCCTCTACTAAATTCTTCATATACATATACAAACATGCTCTCCTATGGCAAAATAATAGCAACTACAAAAATACTTGTAGACTATGGTTCTTGTCCATCTACCACTCCATTTTTGTGCTCTCTTTCACAGAAAAAAACTTATTGAGTTAATATTGCCATTGTTTTCTTTTCCTCTCATCTAGTCTCCTTAACTGGCTTTAATTGACCTTCTTTTCCTACCAGTCCTCTAAAGCTGCCTTTGTGAAGGTCATGGGTGACCTCTACATTGCCAAATCTAGTGTCCTGATCCTTCTCTACCTTTCAGGGGATTTGGACAATTTTCTCTACCTACTTTTCTGACATATTTAGTTTTGTTGGTTTATGTGACACCATACACTTGATCATTTCTCTACTCCTCTGGCCTCTGCATTGAGTTTTACCTTCTGTCTCCATCTCTTTTTATTCTCTTCTTTTGGACTGTCACACAGCAGTTATAGCTCATTATTTTTCTTTGTCTCTAGTCTTAGGTGGTGTCATGCTGATGACTGTGGTTGTGGCAGTTTGCAATGGATCTTGCAGACTGAAGAAGACTCCAGGTAACTTAAACGTAGCCTTTATTCCAGAAGCGAAGCAGCAATGAAATGGCATCCAGGAGTTGGTGCAAAGCAAAGCATTGAGCATCGCGCCCTCCTAGAAAGTCCCCTCTCCTTATATAGGCAGATGCCAAGGAACGAGCACACGAGGTGCATAAACAACATGGCCGCCACCTGGAATAGTGCCAGTCGTGGTTACACCACAGGTGTGCGTTATTAAAGTAGAGTGTTGGGGAGAGCCTGACTGCATTTGCCCCACAGGTGGCCTCATCCAGTCTCATGACTTTAAGTACATCTGGCTTAACCTCTCTCTTGAGTTCCGGATTCATGTATCAACTATCTGTTGCATATCTTCATTTACTAATAAGCCCTTAAAATTTAACGTGATGAAGTCAGAACTCATGATGGAGTTTCTCTTCTCCCATGCCTCTCGTCCTGACTTGGTGTAGAATGCCACCATCTACCTATATTCTACCATCATAAGCCTAGGCCTCATTGCTTATTTCTCAACTTTTCTCACATAACTAATCTTAAATAGTTTATTTTGCCTCTCCAATTCATTTCTGAAATCCATCCACTTATCTCCATTTCCACAGCTGCCACCCTATTAAAAGCTACCATTTTCTCTCATCTCAATTACTGCAATAGCTTCTTGACTGGTTTCCCTAGGCCTGTTCTTGTCTTCCCACAATCAATTTTCTATGTAGCAGTGATCTTTAAAGTGTAAAACAGATCATGCCATTTTCCCACTTAAGACTCCAGATTGTTCTCAATAAGAGCTGAGATTCTGACCTGTTTCATTTTGTTTTGTTTTGTTTTGTTTTTCGCCTAATGAAGTTTAACATCATCAGGTGAAAAACAAAATTGGGTAGAGGAGACACCAAGTGAACAAATTGCTCAAGTATGATACTGATACCACTTTGCTGATATACCCCAAACACAATAGTCAGAGTTGAAAAATTGCTAAGAAAATTTCTAGCAAATAAGCAGGAACTGTAAATTTAAAGGCAAAGAGAAGAAAAACTTGGATACAAGGTTTTCCTTTCTTCCAACATGATTTTGAATCTATTCTTCCCACCCCTCCCCCATTGAATAGACATATTTTTGCTTCCATTTACGATAGCTAGGAAGTGGGGAATGTAAAGTGAACCTCTCAAGGCTAGCTTCCTAATTCCATTTTTAGACTCTGTTTAATGATCTCATCTGAATTTTTAAATTGTACTAAATCATGAGAAACTATAGGTGTGTTTTTACAACAAAGCTTGAAAGGTACTTTCTAGGACCACAAGAGTGAGGGATTTGAGATTCAAAGTTTTGTATTTTTTTTTTTTTAGCTCTTTGCCCTTTTGATCAATAAATATTTAAATTTAAGAGTCCAGGGCAGAGGAAATACATTTCTAAAATGTTATAAAAGAGACTAATTCATCAACTCCTTTCCATGAATATAACATGTTTCTTGTAACACAGTGCATCCCAGGACTCAGCTAATGGGTTTTATGTTTTGGTGGTAGTGGTTTGCAAAAATCAATCATCATGACACAATTTAATTTTTTTCTTCCATTTGAGATACAAAAGATAAACCCTGCTATTAAATCAGTTAATGTCAGGAGCAATCCTTTAAGACTGATGATTTGATTACTGCTAGAACCTCGACTAAGAGGCAGTTGCTTTCTGTCTTCTGAAAACAATAAAAGGCAGTCACTGGCCTTAAAGATAATCACACCAGACACCTTAGCAGAGATGAATGCTGCTGCTGCATCCTGCAGAAGAGAGGAGAAAAAGCATAATGGACAAACAAGCCTTAGTCTAACCATTACTGGTCTTGAGTAAAACCAAAATTTATCTCAACATTTGGAGGAAGATTTTGTTAAACATTTTCACAGACAATGAGCAAAGCAAGTTTGTGAATTGAAGGAAATATGGCCACCCAAATGTTATTAGAAAACATATCATGGAAGTTCCCTGGTGGTGTAGTGGCTTAAGGCTTCGGTGTTGGTGCTGTCAACGCTGCGGCCTGGGTTCGACTCCCAGCCAGGGAACTACCCACATACAAAAAAGAAAACAAAAACAAAAAACATATTCAGATGCATTTTCAAACACAGAATTATTCATTATAGGATTGAATTGAAAGGGTGAAAGACTAGTAAAATGAATATTTTCCATTATTAGGTAAATGCTTAAGTAAATTATAGAATATTCACTCAGTGTTATAGAATTATTAAATTCTATCAATTAGAATATAGGAACATGGGAAAAGTACTGTTAAGTATGAAAAGGAAGACTAGGTTTTGTCTGAGCATATCTTACAAAATATCCTCAATTACAACACTCACAAAAATATAAGAACCATGCATAGAAAACACACACTGGGAGAAAATACATTCATATATTCAATAAATGCTTATGTAGTGTTTCTGTATTATGGTAGAATAGGCAGTGATAAGAAATAACCCTCAAAGTGCGTAGCATAGCTTACACATCACAGCTCAGGGGAGATAGTTTTGATTGGAGGAAGGCATTGCTCTGCATAGTGAGCCAGGCGAGCCTGGCGTATGTCATTTCTCACAGTCATTGGTTAGAACTGGTCAGGTAGCTCTATATAGGTGCAAGATAGCTTGGTAAATGTGGATCCTGGATGGGCAGATACTCCCTTTATACTAATAAAAAGCACAAATTTTTTGCTGGGAAGTTAGGAATTTCTGTTAAACTTAATAAGATGAATGACTCTAAATCAGAATTTAGGTCTCTCTGACTCTAAAATCTAGGCTTTTAACTACTATTCTGGTTTGAGGTTAAAAAACATAGGAGTTTCCCTACAGTTTGCAAATGGTTAATGGTTTTTAACAGATCACCTCTAAGTCATTAGCTTTAATGCCTTAGGAGATTATGTTATTCATTAGAAAATTAAAGTTGGTGCCAGTTGCCTTCTGAGTGACCCATTTCTTCTAGCCTCTGAGCAGTTTCAGTGCCAGTGACAGCTCAGAAGTTCTGCCTGAACTCCTCAGTGGGTAGAACAATGGCGGAAGCTACTGCCCTATAAGTGACATTATCACAGCAATGAGTGTCCATCGCATGTCAAGGAACAAGGAGCCACTTTTAAGGGTTGGAATTTATTTTCATGATTGACCCTGGGCTAGGAGACAGTGTGCAGTCTCATCAATAGAAGTTCAACCTTTCTTCGAGGGCCAACTTTCAGAAGTTGATTCACTTAGGTAGGGAGATTCCCGTAGGCTATTTCATACCTGATTCCCAAGTACAAGGGGATTTTTCCTTCTTAGACCCAATATTGGGATTATGGCTGTTAGAGCGTTCCTGATGGCTTTTTGTATTTCTATTTTTGTTTGTTTATTTGTTTACTTGCTTTTCCCACAGCATTCTCTAAAATGTTGTTATTGAAGCCATGCATTTTTAAAAGAGCAATCGTAATTAGGGAAAAGGTGTTCCAGTATTACGTCTCCAATCTCTTCTAGAAACACAGAATCATGCTGCTGCTGGTGCTAATGGTCCACAGTGACTTTATCTTGATTTATGGTAAAGTTTTTGTATGCATTATTTTATTTGATCTTTGGAAGAATTCTACAAAGCAGATACTTCAATCATTATAATTATTATACTTTTACAAATTCAAAAACTGAAATTTGAAGAGAGGAAGTAATTTGTTAAAGGTCACACACCTAATAAGTGGAGTCTAACTTCAAAGCCCATGCTCATTTGCTAGAGCATTTGTTATTATAATTTGCACAGAATCCATTTCTTTTAATATGTCAATTCTTTTGAGAGTTTGCCTATCTTACATCTCTTGCTCATTTCCCAGTGTGAAAATGAAAGAAGCCAATCTTTTTATTTCTTTTTGCTCTCTGCATACCCAAATGTTAGAAAGTGATCTAAGTAAACATGGCCAAGAAGATATTGAATCTTGAGTAAAGGACACAAGAATGAGGAGAGAGTCATTTAATTGAAACTATAATGCTGGTGACACTCTTAATGGCTTTTTTAAAATTGTAGCTCTCTATAAACTTCTAGGTTCCTGTTAATTTCCAAGCCTGAGCTTTCAGACTTATCAGTCCTATAATCCCCTCAGGGACCTGGTATATCTCCTTTTGGTTAGATAATCCAGAGTGGACTCTTTTGCTTTTAATTAATTTTATGGCAAATATATAACTGTATTACATATTTGTATGCTATTGGCTACAAGTAACAGGAATTTCATACTTAAACTGACTTAGACAAAAAGGCAATTTATCATCTCCCATAAATGAAGGCAAAGAAGTCTTCAGGGGTTTCTCCAGTCTTGGTAGACTGGCCAGATCCACTATTGCCCAAATACTAATTATAAAATTCTCCTCCTTGGCTCCCTTACTTTTTTGTTTTAAACCTCAGGGGAATGATGAGTCATAGTTGGAGTCAATGTTGAAAATTTTAAGTTGTAATGCGGAACATATCATTTTAATGAGTTGACTTATATTGTCTTCTCAGTGACAATAGGCCCTGTACAACCTGAATTATGTTTCTTTACAGTCCTATTTCACAAGTGGAAATGACATTAGGGTTTAGAATTGGAGATGTTTAAAAGAAGTTTTATACCAGTGTTGTCCAACATTTTAGCTTCCCTGGGACTCATTGGAAGAATTGTCTTGGGCCACACATAAATGACATAAACACTAAATGATAGCCAATGAGCAAAAAAAAAAAAAAAAAAAAAAAAAAAAAAAAAAAAAAAAAAAAAAAAAAAAAAAAAAAA